>CAFUXE010000414.1:24087-105934 GCA_903364295.1 Serranus cabrilla
CGCACACACACACACACTAAGGCGCTTTTGTGTATTAGCTGCTTCATACATTTTTTACACGATCAGCACCTGTGTTTCGCCTATCAAAGAAAGTCATACAGGGTGAATGTTGTGTTATTGCTCGGGGTATGTCATTCTTCCTTTTTGTCTGCTTGTTTCTCTGTAGCTTTTCCCTGTCCCTCTCTATCTCTTTCTTCCACCTCTGGGCAGATGAATGACATTGCAAAGTCAGCTTTGAGTGCCGAGCTCAGCTGTAGGGAATCCAAATCTAGTCTATTTATCTTCTCTCTCAGTTTTGCTGCTGGCTACCTCCTCAAAGACAGTCAGTGCAGGATTTTTTCTAATTAAATTAGCGTCAAATGATCTGAGCTCCCTTATTCGCCTGCGGCATTTTGTTTCTAACCCTGCCTCTAAGAAATATGTTTATATTATACAAATGTGTTTTCCCAATTATGTTGTAATAGGATTAAACTGGATTATGTTTACGTTATGCTTATGATTTTTGAAGTGAAAGAAGCGCTGCATTTTCTAACCACACGCAAGCTAAGTGGTGAGAAAGACTGGAGTGAAAGGCGGATGTACTAAGTGCAGGACTGTGGCACTGAAGACTGGGGTTTTGCACCCTGAATCCAGTGTGTGTGGTTAGGTTAGGCAACATAAACAGTCTGGGTAAGGTTGAGGAAAGAAGTAAACTGTCTTGTGCTTTAAACGACTTGTGTCTTTTTACACAATAAACCAAAACTGTGATCTTTCCATATCTTTTTATAGCCTTTAAGAAATAATGAGTAGGATCTGTCCATAGGGGTTTGTAAAACAACAGTCATAGTTGGTTCCACCTCAACAACTCCAGAAGCAGCAGACACCACCACGTTTTTTTTTTTTTTTACGGAAATCATGTCTAAATGTAACCTCAAAAAAGTTTAATAATGCCATAGTTTCTTGAAGCAGAAACAAAATCAGCCAACCTGTGAGTAAGCATTGCCATGGGGACTATTGAGAATTTGCTTATGGGATTTTCGCTTTGGATTTTGGATGCAAAAAATAAGCTCTTTGGCAAACACACGTAAGATACACGCAGGATAAGCTTTAATCACTTTTATGATGTTTGAAGCATTAATGCAGCCAACAGAAGTTAAAATCTAACAAACTACACCACAGTCACATGACATCACCGTCACCACCGTCATGCTTCTGACGGTCTCAGACAAGTTAACCATCAGGTTTGGCAAGCTAGCAAAACTGTAGTTTAATAAACTGTCTGTAGGGCGTACTATTGAGAGACTTCCCGTTAATGTCCAGCGTGATGACGTTTAATGTCCCCGACAACCACTGTAATCTCATTTAGCCACTTGTTAGCAACAGATGTTTTAAGCTATTATACCAAAAGTAAGTCAAAGGCTGTTAAAACCTTCAACATTAAATTAGTTAACTGCAAAACAAAGTTTAAATCAGCTAATCAAAAATGCCAATTTTCCAGACAGTGTTTCAATTTAGCAAAAAATGTATTATCATATGGTCCCACTTACTGTGCAATAAATTCCTGCATGCTGTGATAGTCAAAGAAGAAGAAAGAGCACAATGAAGGGGACAAAAAAAGACACAGAGGGAGGAAAAAACAGGTGGGTCAACACTTTGATGAGTCAAATACAGAAACACAAAAGAGAAAATGGCGCGCAAAACAAGGATGAGAGGATATTTTACAGAGCATTCAGGAGTGAACGTAGACAGATGGAGCAGTTGGTGGTTTTCAGAGAGAGAGGGTCGACCTTCTGCTGCCTGCAGAGACCGTAGGGACGCTGCAAGGACGCAGCATGTCTGCAGAGTTAGATTGGAAAGGTGAAAACGACAGACAGGGACACAGGGGGACACGAGAGAGAGAGAGTGTGCAGTGAAACGGGTGTTTATTTTGCTGCCGATGAAAGAGCGAGTGTGTGTTTGTGCTGTCCCTGCTGGCAGTGATTCAGCAGTCTGTTCAGGAGCTGTGTGACATTGAGAAGCTGTTTTCGCCCACATGGGAGAGTCTGCGTCACGGATCACTTTTTGACTGTGCATACGTTGTCACAGTGTATTATGACTGCATGGCTGTGTTTAGACACTCAGGATGTCCAGGCGTGATTGAAAATGCATTAAACATTCCCCAGAAGAGAAGATGATGTGATCAGCTTCATTACGCATATTAATGAGGAAAAACTGGTCGACTATTAAATCTGAAATGAAACTTAATGGGTAATTCTGTTTTATTATAAGTTTATATTCATTGTCATTATGATAACATTGAACTCACAAAAATTAACTGATGAGATCATTGCTACAATGAAGACAGATGGCCAGAAACACAAGCAATCAGCCAAAAGTGACTGTAAACAAGCCAACAATATTATTAGGCTGCATATTAGAATAAATGACGGCAAACACTACAAAAATAAAATCCTTAAAACGATGTTATCCTAAGATATGCAGTTAGTTTATGACTGTGTGTTGTTTGAATAAAGGTTTGTTGACAAAGAAAAAAAAGCTGCATTTCATAACTTCTTTCACATTCAAATAGCAAAACAGTGAAGATGACGGAGCATCTAGTGTGACGCCTGTGCTTTTGAGAAATGACAGTGTTTAAAAATAACATCGCCTTTAATTTTTTGTGTGTGTGTGTGTGTCAGAGCTTCTTGAAGCAGCTGCCCCAGTTTGTGTGCCTTGTGTAACCATTCCAGCACCATCTCTGCCTGGATCAAAACAATGTGATCCAAAACACTTCACCACAGTTATTCTCTGCCACAAAATCAAACCTTTGATGGAAATAAATGTCCAAGAAAGTTCCAAAGAAAACTCCAATCCATCAGAAAACCAAAGTCCAACAAAATAGTATGAAACTTTCCAACAATGCTCTCAGTGTGAGGCTGATGAAGGTACGCCTGTTGTGTTTAAGAGTCATGGCACATTCAGGCTCTTACTGGTTCCTGCTACTTCTACCAAGAGAAATAGGTCAGTCAAAGTCAGAGACGGGAACACTTCTTCAGTTAAATTCCCTTATGTGCAGGAGATCACTGAAGTGTTACTGTCAGAGTTTCTATTCTGTGCCAAGTGCTGTGTTACTCTGAGGCACCATGTTCACACTTTGGATTTGGATTAAATTAATTTTCAGTCTGTTGAATGTCAATAACTATCGTGGTACATTTCTGTCACCTCCTCCCAAAATGATGATTCTTTTGCCTACCAAACATCATAAAAACCTCTAAAAAATACTTATTCTAAAAGTTTTACAAAAGTTAATGAAACAGACTCTTTAACAAGATGCTGCAGCAAATGTGTTTTCCCTTCTTGATGAGTTATTTGATTAATAGACTTAAAGGCACACTGAGAAGGATTTGTGTGTTGTGGTTTGTAAACTAAACATTCAAAGTCCGCCCCTCCTCTCAATAACACCAGAAGCAAAGGAAAACCAACTCCAGATTTACTTTCATTTAAAAAACTTTCACTTCCTTTCACCTTGTTATATTTGCTGTTTTTTGGTGCTGTGCCCGCCATTTTAATAGCTTCCTTTTGAATGTGTGCTTACAATCTGGCACCTGTTCCACACACCTAAAGCTGAAAGGCTGATGCCAAGAAACGTCCTGAATGCAGCAAAACGAAGAGAGAAAATGCTGCACAAGGGCATGGTCTCATTGTGCCTTAAAATGTACAACATATTTTATTTAATTCTCTTGTATAATCATACTTATCTGTAAATCAACAAAAGACGGAGGTTATATATGTATCTGCATTGTTTAACTAAATTAATTTGGTAGAAATGTGTCATGAAAATTGTTTAGAATAATTTCTCTGCTATTCAAATTAAAATGCAGTTTGAGAAATCTCAAAGAATGTTACTGAATATTGTTTGTAGTGTGCACAGACACACACACACACAGTTATGTACCAGATATAAAAGGCAGGAAAATGAGCTTTCCAGATCATATGGATCAGCCGGGAGGTGCTTGGCCTCACGCCTGAGCAGGAAAACCAAAAGCTGTTTGGCACAAATGTGCTAAAAGATGATTAATGTGTGTTCCTGGACGTCTACTGCCAATTTTCATCCTGACTAGTGTCACATAAACCTTTTGGCCCCTGTTTGACCTTTTTCATTCAAATGGGTCATCTGTATAATGAGTCTGTCTAACTTCACCGTATAATTAATGGCTGTAATCAATCTGGAAATAATGAAAAGATGAAAGAATTTCTTGCTGGAAAAGCAGCATAACACACAATGTCAGACACAGTTGGTGTGTGTGTAAACTGGACTGATTCCACTGCTGGCACGAGGAAAAACATGGAGGCATTTTAATTAAAAACTGTAAAACACAGTTTACATAAAGGATTAAATTGCATATCTTTGTTTAGCAACACAATGTAATATCGTCTCGTGTTTTACAATTTTGATTTCTAGATTGATAACCCACTGGAATTAAAATTAATGGAATACATTGCTGTTAATAAGACTACAACATTAGTACTGTATTTCAGATCATGAAAGTAATGAATATGACTTTTGGTTGCAATTTAGCTTGTTTTTATCAATGGAACTATGTTGATCTGATCAACTGCTCCTGCCGTCAGAGACTCGTAAGATGTCAGAAATATTAGTTGGCCGTTGTCAGGCACTTAACACGGTTGATACTGAGCCAACAAAAACGTGTTTTTCATCTGTTTCAATTTGTTTAACTGCAGTGTAATCGAAATGGGCTCGTGTTAGCAGGCAAGCTTTAGCTTACAACAAAAGCTAACACCAACATCTTACATTCAGTGTTAATAAAAACATAATTGACATCTATAGCATTCAAGACAAGCAGCACAAATGTGTTGTACCAGTCGTGTTTTGATGCTAATGTAAAGCCAGGAGCAACATTTGTAAAGAGACGATATAGTCTGACATTGTTAATATATATACAGAGACACATAAAGTGACGTAATGATGTGGATTTCTAGTCTTTGGAAAAGCAAACAGAGACTAAGGAGGGTCGCAAGCTGAACCAACTGTCAATGCTCATATACTTTATGTTGTTATGGGAGTAATGGGCAAACAGCCTATTCTGTTGTGCAGGTATGAGGACGTGTTGGTTTGCATGTTTTTTACAGACTACAATTATACAATTAAACACATTTTTAGAATGGAAGCAAACTGTCAAATTTGGAAGTCAGCATGTTATTTTCGATTCAAATTGTTTTAGCTCAATTACCACGCACAAAAAAGAATGAGTGAAACTGAAGTGTGACAGCCACCATGAATGTATCTATATTATCGGACTGCACAGACTGGTGGAGCGCTCAGCATTGTGCCACCTCAGCGCTGACAGGCAGGGAGCTACTTTTACTGCCACCTCATTAGGCGCTCACTCTCTGCCAGCCGGAAAAAACCTCAAACCTCAAACCTGAACCCCACCCCAAATGTCTGACTGTGCCCAGCCGGTTCACAGCCACACACACACATACACACACACACGGAGAGAACGCTGTGGTTGTTGATCTCTTTGTCTGACAGCTCCTCCCTGAGATGTGTGCTTTTACTGGATGAGTGTTTCATATATAGTAGGTGGACAGATGGGATGAATAAGCAGATATCTATAAATGTGTTTTCTATTTTGTTTCCCCCTTTTATCTCACTCTATGTGTTTCTCTTCATTGCCTGTTGTCAGAAATGTGGCTGTGACAGCAGATCTGCCCCACATGACCATACAGCTGCATTTCTTTCCTTCTCTTTCATCTCAGGTGTCTTTTCTAGATCTTGGATGGTGTTGGCATGCTTGAGTGTGTTCCTGCATTTATCAGTTTGGGGACACAAACATGTTCTTACGTAGGCACGTTGTAACGTTACCCTCCACATTAAACAGCTGAATGTGTGAGATGGAAGTAAGTGCTAAAAAAAAGGGGGTTTTCAGGCTTGTGGGGACTCTTATCCCATTTAACCCTCTACGTATTTCTGGATCAAGACTCGGTTTGTCATGCTTTGGCTAAGGTTTGGAGTTGGGGTTGGAGGTTTGGTATGTAGTGGTTGTGGCTCAGGGTTTGTTAAGTCCTCACTGGTCACAAAGACAACCCATTTAAAGGTTTCAAGGCAATCAGGCTAACAGTGTTTGGTTTGTATGATGGAGGCCAATATTGATGATTGGCTGTAAGTAACATGAGCCAGCCCGCCCATTTTGAACATAAAGATGCAATTCTGTCTAAACCAGTGGTTCTTGACCTTTTTGAGTGAGCTGTTTCTACGCATCACCCCCTGCTGGTTTTCATTATTGATTATTTTGAATGCTCTGATTATTAAAATGTGCTTTGTTTGTCAGTTTGACAGTTTTGTTTTCAACCCTGGTTCTAAAGAGGTTGAAATAAATAAATAGAATAAGAATGCATCAAATTCAGAATGTGTTTATATTAACAAAAAAAGAGATTTTGTCTTTGTGCTGTTCAATTGAATGTAGGTTGCAAAGGATTTGCAGGATTCCCAACTTTTTTGGAATCAAGGTTGTAATTTTAACCAAAGTCCAATCTGCTCTCAGCGCTGTGGATTTTTCCTTCTGACCTACGGTTTTACAAATGAATGAATATACCACATGAAATTTACCAACTCCACGCAGTAATGTAAAAGCTATTAACCTGTATAAAACATGTTATTTTATTTAACATATCTTATTTTTATTCATTTATTTTTCTCCAGAGCCATCTGGAGATCCCAAGATATTATATTGTGACTCCCTTGGGGGTACTGACCCTTAGGTTGGAAACCACTGATCTAAACTGATGGTTTCCAACCTTTGTGGTCTTTTGACTCCTTATGACCCTCATCAAAGGTTACAGGCTGAATGTAGACCAAAGAGATTTTTCCTTCTGACTGTAGCATTTGAAGGACTTAGAAGCCCTGAGGGGATCCAACCACTGATCCAAATCACCCATCAGCAATACCATGTTTTAGCTACAGAGAGCGTGATACTGAGAAAGAAGATCATTAAATGTGCAGAAAAGTACGTTGCAATTTCCCCTCACAGCCAGCATTGATGTTTCTAAATGGTGAAAGGTTTAAACAAAGGTCAACATAAGCTGCAACCTAAGTTGCAAAACATGCAATGAATGAATGTAAATATAAAAATAATAAATCTACAATGATGCGTTGCTTCACTGGAGGCATACCACCGATGCTAACATTATGCAGACCCAAGAGATAAATAGCTTGGCAGGTTGGAAGAATCAATACGTTCCTATCTACTGTGTTATTGATGTAACCTGAAAGGTCATAAGGACGCTACAGAGGAAATAGGAAAGGTATACAAAGACTCCTAAAGGTCAGAGAGCAAAGGTTATTAAGGTCCCTGCACTTCTACCTAAAACTGTTACATAACTGCTGAATATGCAGTTTTTGAACACTTAAATGCAGGTTGCCCTGTAGTAACACAATAAATGAGTCATGTACAGATATGCTTTATAGTTTTTCTGTGAACCTGTGTGTTCTGTTGCACACAGTATCTTTCATATAGCGTTGCATCATAATAATGTGTACTTTTTATACACTAATTTAGTAAAACAGATATAACTAGGTACATTTACTCAACTACTGTAATTCAGAGCAAGTTTTAGGTACTTTTACTTTATGACTTCTTCTCATTTAATGCATACTTTGCAGGAATTGTTGCGTACTGTTTGTTTAGAAACAAGCTTTGTCTGCTGGGTGTCAACCCTGCTTTATTTGCTATTTTTTGGTGCTATATTTTTATGGCATTGTGCCCAAAGGATGACAACCAGAAATGTCCTAAAAAAAAGAAAAAATTTAAAGAAAAGACACACTTGTAGTTGGTCAAAAATGGTTAAGATAATAAACTTTTTTTATATACACTATACATTGTAAATGTTAATGTTTGTACTTTTTTGCCTGACAGGTTATTTTATTATATATATATATTGTAAGTGTTCTGAAAGTGTCTGTAATTATGCGAGCCAAAAAACACAAACCTGGTATGGTACTAACACTGTTTATAAAGTATTTTATAATATGCCTTTTAATGACAGAGCTTTAGTTGCCCTGGGAAAGAAAGAGACAGTGAGAGACAGAAAAAGTAATAAAGACAAAAATGATTATGTGGGGAAAACTGAGATACTGAAACACTAAAGGCTTAAGCTACGAGAGAGACTGGTTATCTGCAGAGAGGGGTGGATAGCTCTGAATGTCGGTGCCATATATCACCTCTTGGCCCTGCACTTCACCGCAGACCTCTGCTAATGTATTCTAGGGAGGAATTTTCCATGACCACAGCCGTCTTTTTCCTCTTATTCATCCTTTAGCTGTTCAAATACCCACACGCACAAGACACCAATGGCTGTTTTCTGATTAATCGTTACTTTATTTATTATACCAGGATGACATCATCACTAAATAAACGTTTGAATATTTTTGCACCATTTACAAGACATTTATGCCTCTTTTTAAGGATTTTTTCCAAAGATTTTATTTTCAGATGTGTCTCATTTTCCCCTGTATCAGATTTCTATCTCTCAACAGCTTCTCCTGCAGAGTTAGTTTTGGCCAGATGTCCCTGTTAACACTTTTAAACAGCTTCATCCACTACTTCTCTTACCATCTTTTCCCTCCTCTCCCGTCTACCTTTACATTATTTGTTTCCACATTGGTTGCTGCATATACTCAACTTCCAGCTTCTGTTATACTTCCAATTATGGTGATCTGCAAAAGTTTAATAGCATTATAATGGTATTTGCACTCGCCTGTGAGGCCAAAGCTGAATGCTTAAAATAAATAGCTGCAAGGGCTGGTGGTTCCCCAGGTTTATAGTTTGTCTGGTTCTCATATGTACCCTTTTTCCCCTTTTGCAAACATGAGCGCAATGAAAATAGTCATAAAACTTAACTTCATCCATATCTCTGTTTTATTTCTCTGCAGGCTCACTTGCGTTCTGTGGATGTGAAAATTCTGCAGCAGTTTCTGGCGGTCCATGAAGGCATCGAGGCAGTAAAATGGCTGCTGGAGGAGCGCAGCACACTGACGAGCCGCTGCAGCAGCCTAACCAGCAGCCAGTACAGCCTGGGCGAAGGCCCCGACACCTCCTGGAGGGGCTCCTGGAGCAGCCTGCAGGACCCCAACGACAAGCTGGATAACATCTCCATTGGCAGCTACCTGGACACCCTGGCGGATGACATGGATGAGTACTGCCCCTCCAGCTCGGAGTCGGTCATCTGCTCTACCACGCCACTGGTCTCAGAGGCTACCATTGGGGGCCGGACAGCAGGAGGCCCCGGGGCCACGTTAGCAGCAGCTGGGGTAGGTGTGAGGTCTGGTTCTGGACCTGGAAGTGGGGTTCGGCCAAATGAAAATGGAACTGGGGTTGGAAATGGGACTGAGGTGAAAAGTGGACATGGGACTGGGGTCACCAGTGCTATAACTGGGAATGGAACTGGGAAACCAGCTTTTCCTGTGAGCTCTCCGAAAGCCAACTCTGAAGGCCCCAAACAAGATGCTCAAGTCTGGACAAAGGCTGCAGAGACGGGTAAAGGAAGCCCCATTTCTAAGGCCAACACCCAGACACCATCCATCAAGGCTAATGGCGTCCTGGAGAAACCAGTCACACAAACAGGCAGCCCAACTCGCTCCAGCCTCAATGAGAAACTGGGAACCAACCAGAGCCCCAAACTCAAACCTTACAAAAACGGCAAGATCGACTTGGATACTTGCAAGATGAATGGAAAAATGCATCTAGAGTATGACGCTCACTGGCGGTGGGTGCAGTCGCAAGAAGATGTGACGTTTTTGTAAGATGGATAATAACAGAAGGGACTAAAGCCACTATTGAACACTCCCTCTGCAACATCAAAGACCAGATCACTGAAGGAGAGAAGAAGAAGAGTGAACTGCTATTGTAAAATGCACATAGTGAGGATTTCCTTGTGTTAGAGAGACACTGGGTTTAAAAGACAAAGATTGACTTATTGTGTCCTGTTGTTCCCTCCTGCACTAACTTTCTATAAAACATTGATGTCAGTATTATAAGGTGGATGCACATTTCAGGATTTTGACCATATTTAGCCAAACTGGGCTGCCTCACACAAACTTAGGAAAGTCAATTATAAAATCCTGTGTCATAGTTTCTCTCAGGGTCTTTCTTTCTATTCCCTGATTTCTTTTCTTTTCTAAAGCACAGTGAGACGATCTGCCAGAGAGCTGAAACATGATTTCAGATTGCTTGACATGAACGTATTAATGTTATTAATAAGATTCAAATTATAATTTGTCGTCCAGAAAATAATTCACAAGAGCTACGTTTCCCTTCTTAAAATCTCTTTGTCAAAGCCCAGGGGCATAACAAAGACTATGACCTCCTTAAAGAGCATAAATCAGACTATCTACACTATTATTTTCAAGTGATCAGATTGTATTTGTGTGTCCAGACTGTAGACTGTATAAAGAATGGGCGCCATGTCTTCACTTCCTCACTCTACAAGTGAAGCCAAAATATCCCTGATATAGCTGCTGCCATCTTGTAATGGTGATGTCATTTGGAGCCGGTCTGTGTAGTAGTGACAAAGAATGGATCTGCGAAGCTGAGTTCATCATAATGTTACACCCGTTTTATAGAATCAAATAACTAATTAAAACCAAACATGTCAGAAAAAATAATGATTTGACCTCTACTTTCAGTTTTTAGTTTTGCTCCAGTCTCTTAACTAACATGGATTCATGGCATCATTCTTACACTTATAAACCGATACTGCAGCCGGCCACCAGGGGGCGATCCAGATGTTTTGGCCTCACTCGTGGGAAGGTTTCATGTCGTCCATCTTTGTACACAGTCGATAGTTCAGACCATAGCCTTTATCTGCATGGGTTGCCGTGAAAACGTACAAACTAGCCAGCTGCTAACAACTTATTGCTTCATTCAAACACTCTTGCCAATGTAGGAAAGCCCATTTCTGTTGCCAGATGAGTGACAACTTTGTTCCGCTCATTTTTTGTAATCAGTGTAGAATGAAAGCAGGGCCTAAGTAGCAAGCTAGCTAGCAAACTGTGCAGCCAGAGCATCCAGACCGAGACGCATCTGCAAAACCACCAGTGGTTTGGATCCAAACTTCCTAAAGTCAATCTTGATGCAATCTAAATATGCCAAAAAATTGAATTGGACTGGCAGTCCGAACACAACAAGGCCATAGAGACGACTGTACTGCATTTAAGTTCGTAAAAGACCAAAGTTTTCCTCTGTCAGCCTATCATGTTTGAGTCAGAAATTAACTTATATAAAACTACTGTCTTGGACAGTATAACTGAACATTTGATGGTTATAATCGTGATAAAACATTAACAAAATCTAAATATTAAACGCCTTTTGATACAATTTGTGAGCTTGTTTCTCCCCTGAACTCTTACCTGCCTGAACAAAAAGTAGAAGGTATTAAAATAGAAGACAGAGGTTAGTAAAAGTTTCCCCTTATTGAGAAATAATGTACCCACTGTTAGCATTTGTGTCTTTGTGGAGCTACATACCTACAGTGCTTAACCAATCATCTGCAATATTGTATATTCACTGAATCGCAATACAGCTACTCTGTGCATCAGGTACTAGTTGTGACTGGTTGTAGACAAATAATGAATATGGCTGAGTATTTTTTTTCTTTTACTTGTTATGGTAACCTGTGTTTGTTTTTCTAAGCAGATGTTGTGCCTGATTGGTGTAAACCTTAACTACATATGCCTGTACCTGTCCCTCCTGAGATGACTGCACTGCTGTTATGATAATCTGAGTTTTTTTAACTCATATTCTTATTCTTTTTGCCTCCTCCTGGCCTCTTGCTTGCGTGTACAAATGGCTAGACCAACAGTCTGTGTGTCCTCGCCATGTGAGTGTTGACTGGTAACTTTGTCATGTTTCCTGGGTGGATATTGCATGCCCTGTGCTGAGAGCTTTATTGGTTAAATCATGAAAAATTTTGATGGACCTAAAACAATCAGAAGAGAAAAGCAATATTTCTCGAAAGCCTTTCTAGTGGCTTACATAAGCAGCCTCTTCTCAGCAAATCAAATATTATTGTCTGTTCTCAAGGACTTTCCAAGACTACTGACGGGGAGAGGGTGTGTGTGTGTGTGTGCGTGTGTGTGTGTGTGTGACAGATGCAGGCCGCTGCAGCTGGCCTGTCAGGTTCGGATAAGAATAGATGAGTCCCAAAGGTTTTCAAGCATTTTCAGCGAATTCATCACAGCATTACTACTTCTCCTACCAGTCTGCAGTTAGTCATGTTAATGCTGCAGGGACAGAGCGACACATTTGATAAACGGAGGGGAACATATTACATAATCGCTACATAATTTTTTTACGCAACAGTGTACCTTGTCAAAAAATGCTCCTTTTGATTTGGCTTATCCTTCTATGACCGTCTTGAAAAGCTGAGACTCAAGCCAATATGTATTGAGTAATATGTAAGTTACCATTACCAAAACAAATATGTTATCAATAGCGGGCCTTGTTTTTTCATACATTCACTGTTTTTTTTTTTAAACGACATTATACCCAGTCCTGCTCTCCTTGCTCTATGTGGCAAGCTTTTTATTCTCAGAGGGCACAGATAAAGTTATTGATTGTAATATGGCAGACTTACAAATTTAATTACTGTACTTGGTTTTTGTTGGAACAATGGATTTCAAACAGACGTTTTTACTGTACCTATTATCAGATGTAGCTACCAAATTTTGAAATCATGACCGGCCTTACTCTGCCGCTGCCAGTTGCCTTTGTTGGTTCAGGTTTGTCAGGCTTAGTCATATTGCTGCATTCATAGTGGTCCTATATCCCAACATGGAAAGTTGTTCTTCGGACTTTGGTGTGTTCCTGAGCTTTTTAGTCACAGTATGGAAACAACATGGACACTTTAAAAGAAGATCTGTTGTGTTTTATTTGGACAGTCTGAATTGTTCATTGTTAATGTGAATTTCCAATTCGGGAAAACATCTTTTAGATTATTCAAACACCACATGAATGCAGCATAAGACTGGTTAAGGTAAGAATATCATGGCCAATAAGAGACAGAGTGGTGGGTTATGCCTTTGTCATCAAAAATTATCGCCTACTAGACTGCAGCTAGCTTGCTAATTAAGCTAACGCAAGTTATATGACTTGGTTGCCACCCTAGATAGTTTTCAGCTTGGTTTAGAGGAAGTCTTAAAAGGGGCATTAAATATGCACTTAACAACTAGAAAGTACTACTATTACTTTTACTTTTAACATAACGAGACATAGCATCAACACAAGGCTATAAGGTCTTGTTGGCTGGAGTGTAAACCTTACCCTAATCATGAGGGGATGAGGGGTTCTGGCTCTTTCACACCATGTGAAGAGTAACTGCTTGTTAACTGCATTAAAATATAATGCAACTAGTTGTTACAACATGTTGTTCTAACATGGAGTCCATCTTTCTGCCTGGTCTCACTGTAAATAATCTTTATAGGCAGCTACAGTAAGATGTTAAACTCAGCATCTCCATTTGTTTGAGCCACTGAAGGGTTTCCTCCTCCTGCCTTTCTTTTCATCCTACTTTCCACCACCACACTGGTTCAGTGGAAATGCTCCGTCCGTGCCAACACACACATCATGCACACACAATGCCCTCTCGCTTTGAGACAGCACCATAAAGCCGGCACCACAGAAACAGCGACTGTAGGCCGATCCTGGAGACAGGAAAGGAAAACTGTGCTCAAACTGGCCCTTGAACTCTTGGACGAGTTGGAACATTTAAAAGAAAAACTTTTATCTTCCCCTCTAAAACCTTTAAATACAAAAAGAAGTGCAACTATCCATCCCTGGATCAAATTTCAACCATGGTATACCATCCAGTCACAGACATGAAGTCATTTGAAACCTCCTTCCCTTTTTAACATATGTGTTGGCTATAAAGCAGCATTGCATGCCAAAGACCGTCTGCTCTGCTAGTTTGTGGTTTTCTTTCCAAATTTGCCGAGCCATATGGAAAAAAAAACATTTAAGTGCTGGGAAAAAACCTGTAAAACACATTACATCAAGCAATAGTGTGTCTCTCTGAAGGTAACACTAACTGTAACACAAGATGTCATGTGTTTTCAGTGGACAGCTTAAAATTAGAATGCTTTAAACCGCTCATTGGCAGAGCTTTAGTGTTGAGTGCTGACAGTCAGGTGCCAGCAGAAATCACTTGATTGTTTTAGAAAGAGGGATAATAGCTGCTTTGTGGATGGATAAGAATGGAAGTGTAACTAACTGGAAAGCTTGTGGAAAATACCTTTTTTTAGCATTTTTTACTGAGTATGTACACAACCCTGCAGCTCCCTTCCATCCTGCCCTTTCATGACGTCCAGGATTTATCAGATGCCCGGTGCGTGGTGTGTTTGCCTTGGCTTCAGGTGCCAGGCACCCTCCGGCTATTCTGGGCAGCAAGACAAACAGCATGATTACATAGACGAGTGGATATCCACAAGGTTGCCATGACAATGAGAGCGAGCAGGCTTCACTTCTAGTGGCGACATAAAACAATGTTCACTGCAGGACTAGTGGCAGAAAAGCAACACTGTTTGAATGACTCTGTGTCTGAATATTAATATTTAGAATTATGTTTATCACCTTTATGGGTACGTTAATTTGGGATGAATCTTGGTCACATTTCCAGGTACCTCTTTCTAATAAAAAGGCTCTATGAATGGGTTTTAACTAATGATCTTTTTAATGATTTATTTAGTTTGATAGTTCAATCATGAGCCATTAATATTAAATTTAAGTCTCCAGCTGGAGAAAATCTATTATTTCCAGAAAGAGGGCTGCCGACAGAGAGACTTTATGGTAAAAACCCTTTTATTAATTACTTATCAAAACTTTCAACTGGAGACTTGTGAGCATTCATAGCATAAAGCCCTTAAACCATTGGTTAACTATTGGTTAAAACATTACAAAAGCCATGACTTTGCAGGTATTAGAAAGTGGTACCTATTTTCATTATAATCTGCCAAACATCAGAAAGGAATTTTTATATTTGATTAATTCACTGTTAGATAACAGTTGTGCAAGGAATGCTGTCTGGCATGAGACTGAATTAATTAAGCTGGCTGCTGCAAAAACAACTTGGAAACGTTGAGATTAAAAACATTAAAGGCATTTATAATGTTTGTTATGCTTTTCAGGTTTAAAGAAATAACTAAACTAGAATGGCACTCGGAGAGTCCAGATCTGCACCAAATCTAGCAATTTTAACAAAAGTGATAAATAGTGCATGTATCCGTCCCGGGATTTGGAAACGCTGCCAAATTTTTGGGGTTCTTCCTTGGCTCATGCTACAATCTTCCATGGTCATCAGTCTAATAATATTTCTGTGATCCTTCTGACAAACTGACAAACCAACCAACAAATTGAACCAGAAACATAACCTACTTGTATGCATTTGTGAAAAAAAGTCTTGTCCAAAGTTAAGCAAGATATGTGCATAACAAATGTTCATGCGTCTTATCCAGGTGCTGAGTGCAAAAAAAAAAGTAATTGCATGTCTGTTTGTCTATTTTATTACATTACAGAGAGCCAATTTGTGCTCAAACCTTCCTTCCTAATGTAATAAAACAGACATTAAAGGACGTGATTAACAGACTCCTGGAGAGGCAGAAATGGAAAACACACCCATGCTTAAAATATATTTTTTTAAATGCTTCAGACGATAATTATATTGTCAAGGTATTCAGTAATTTAGGGCACATTTTTTAATTCCAACACTACATTAAGCCATTTTTTGCATCCTCCTTCTCACACTCCCCACTGCTCTGCGCTGCATTAGCACTCCGCCCTGCCACTCTCTCTGTAAGCCACCTGAAATGCTGTCAAGAGCCCTTTTCTTGCTAATTTTGCCCATTTTAAAGAGGCTAACAGACAAGCTGGTTGTGTCTCCCTGGAGGCAGAATCGAGGGATAAACAGCGAGCTGAACGGGGATTGCACACAGCATGCAGCTCAAAGGAAGCTTCCGCTGCCGGTGTCCTGCTGTTTTCTTCCTTCCTCTTATACATACACAAACACGCACAAGCACAACTTATCCCGGGACTGACGCGAGTCCCTTGGTACCTGACAGTTCCTCAAAGAGAGCCATTACGCATTTCCTTTCCTTGAATCTTATTTATCCCTCTGTGTGTTTTTGTTTGCATCCAAAACTGCTCAAAGAAAGTGGATTGAAATAAACCCCACTGAGTGCACACTGGGCTGTGAACCAGGTCCAAAACTTTACAACACAAAGCTGAGAGCATTGAAAGATAAAAGCCAGAGGGACCGACTGCAGTTCACTGGATCAGTCCGATCAATATCTTGCTTGAGTGAGCGGAACGGTTTTGTTTTCCATGGTACGATGCATTTTTATTATTTTGTTATGCAATGTCCGGAGAAAAATGTTATTATTTTTCTTGGTAAAGTGGAAACAAATAACTGATTATGTTCCTTAATGTGGAGAATTATATTATGCAGTATGTAAATTATACAAGCTTATCCAATGATTAAAGATATTTTAAATGTTTGTGCTTGTGTTTTGATTATTACATTATCAAATAGGGAAGAGGGAGAGCAGTTTGACCTCTTGACCCTTTGGACAAACTCTGCCACTGTATCAAGTATTCCCCCATAGAAGAAGCAAAGAAGAAACTCAAACCCTCCCTGCCTTCGCTTGATCAGCAGCTGTTTTTCTCTCTGACCTCTTAATGTAAATGACTCAGAGTGCTTTCAGTGACCCATATGTAAGTTCCTAATCAATACATGGCACGGCCCTCGCAGAAAGGTTTATCAATGCAGGTCCATTAGCGCTCAAAGCACTCAAGGGTCATTTCCCAAAAACAACTCAGCAGTACAGGATGCTGTTAGTAAAGCATCACTGTGGTGCTTCTTCCAGGTAAATAAAATAAGGTGTTTAGGTATGCGGCGTCCGAAGAATGTAAAATATACAGTTTGCACAAATACATTACATGTTTACATATTTAGACTCCTGATTTTCATAAACATAACTGATTATAAAAGTATTAACAAGTTAATATATTGGATACATCAATACATTTCTTTCCCTGCACCCAAAACTACAACATCCTGTTAGCTTCTCTGGCCTCTTATAATATAATAATGAATAATCCCTAGTACATACTGTCCAAACTATTCCACAAAGGGCCGTGTGGCTGCAGGTTTTTGCTCCAGTTTTTGCACCAGTCAAAAGCACATAGTTTGACCAATCAACTGTCTGAAGACTGAGATCAGTTGATTAACTGAGTCAAAGCTGGTGTGCTGCTGCTTGGCTGGAGCGAGAACCTGCAGCCTCACGGCCCTTTGTGGAATAGTTTGGACATGCCTGAGTCACACTACCTCCCTGCACTAGATCGATAGACTCTAAACTCAACTCAGATATAGTAGACTGCATTATCTTTACTCAAATATATATCAAACAAATGACAAAACAATAAAAAACACAATTTACTTAACCTTGGGATGGCATACCATACAATGCACATATCATAGACATATGACTCACACTTATTTCTGAGCATAACAAAATATACAAGGTATGATGTACAGGTGTGTACTGAATACGTTTTGAGATTGAGCAGATTTTAAAGTCAAGTCCTCCTCAAAAACCTTCATTGCATGCATCAAACACGTGTTTATTACAACATGACCAAAGTCCTTCAATCTACCAGCAGACCAGCACAACTCAAACAAATCAACAGGCCACTTAACAGACAGGTTCAAGCTCTCCAGCTCTGTCCCTGCTCACAGTACCATCAGCAGTAACACAAAAACCAAGCACAGCACATTTTACCGGTTACATCAACCGCAGCAGCACAGTGAGTTCAATACAGGTGAGCGCTGTTTATCACAAGAACCAGCAGTCAGATGCGATATAATGTTGCGTAATGACGCTGCGAAACGCTAATACTGTAAATAAACGTAATTATCAATAAAGTGAAACTCACCTTCGAAACGTTCCCGCTGTGTGTAGCTGCAGCGTCCTGCATCACGGCTGCACGTTGCCAAAAACAGAGGCCACGTCACATGATGACCTTTCACCTGTCGCAGGTGTCATGTGACGTGAACTAACTGACGGCAGCCAGTCAATTTTTTTTTTATAGCTTTATTGATAACTACTATTGAATGTTCTTGATAAGGAACACAGGCGGGGTTTTAAAAATGTTTTAATCAAATCAAATAAAGAAAGAAAGGAAAAAAAACAGTTCTCATTATCAAGTAAACAATAAAGTTCCTCAGAAGCTTTTTGGCCACTGTTTAGAGATGCAGTAATTGTTGCTTAGTATTTGTAAATAAAACAATCAAACTTAACTCAGCTCTATGAAATTGAAGGTAAACCCCAGCTTCATTTAATTAGCTTTGTCCACTTTGTGTCCTTGCTTTATTTCTAATTTTTTCTGCACTTTGTCCACTATTTTTGCAGCTTTAAACCAAAACAATGAAGCCGTAAAACCTCTTGAACACAGCAGAATGAAAAAGAAGAACAGGAAATACAGGCAGATACATGAGACACAGTCATGACTGAGAGGATTATTTCCATATGAGTCAGTCCACACATTAAAAAAAATCTATATATAATATAACAATAATAATATAGCCTACCTTTAACTATTTATTTAAGATCTGTAATCATCTGTAATAGTTCTTGCAAATGCCCAGTACTTACTTTAATATATTGTTTTAATGTTGTCTGTATATGTTTTTGTTTGTGAGTTCTTTGCTTGTGATTGAGAAATAATATTCAGGTTTTGTTTCATATGAGATTTTGTTACAGGGTTGACTTGACTCGAAAGGTAATATATTAGATAGTATTAACCAGCTGATGCTATATTTACAAATACGAGAGCGATATCAATGTTTTCATGGCAAGAAAGCAAATCTCAAACGGCATACTGTCTCCACGTTGTGCATTCACACCAAACAGTCTAATGATTCACACGTGCAGTGGGACATCACACCTCCTGACACGCTCGCATCTTTATGGGGTCACAAATCAAAGGGGCTTATCTTCACTGTTATTTTTATTAAGTGCTTTTCAAACCAGCTGACATCAGTTTGCGTGTTTAAATAAATCCAGTGGTGAGTCATGTCCCCCCACCCTTCTGTTACAGCTCAGCAGTATTACGATTGATCTGCTCTAATGGGGGCAGATAGTATCAGCTCTGTGTAATCTAACAACAACCTCTGCACCCCTTTGTCTGTCAGCCGGGGAAAAAAACTGTCTGCAGGTCTGAACATAAGCTGGGCGGTTTAACAGACTGAGGTGACGATGGAGGGGTGTGTGGGTGACAAGGTGGTGTTGGTGGGAGGAGGACGGGTGTGATGATGAAGACAGGACACACAGCTGTCGAGGCTAAAATGTGGATTAAAAGTGTTTTTCTCCTTTTGTCCACTTTCGGCTGAACATGAGTTCCCACTTCCACTGATCGGATTTCACCACAACCTGCAAACCACCTCCACTTATTCACCTCCTGCTCCAGTACACATAAAAATCTTCAGATCTTTAATTCCACCAGTGTTAGACTCTGACATTCATACTTTAAGCAGTTTCAAGAGTTTACCACCCTATAAAAGTAATATTTTCACAATGACGTCCAGTCATCAAAGACTGTACAGCTTTTACATTGTGCTCAAAAAAACTGAAAACCAAATCAATTCATTTCAATAATAAGTACAGCAGGCCTTTAGCTCTATATTATTTATTATTTGAAACATCACTGTCCTGACACACTTCAACTCATCTTGTTGCACAGAACCATCTGAGAAGCCGTCTTTGGAACTTGACTACTTGGCAGGTGATTTTATGAACAATCATCATCAATTACAGGCAAAGTTTTACCAACTGCATCAACAGGCTCAGTGAGGCCATTGCTGAAGCCATATGGAGGTAGAGCGAACTGAGAAAAAAAGCCTTTGGTGGCATTCTTTGCTCTTCTTTCAATCAGTAAACTGCTTAAGGAGCCGCCATTGTTGTTTTGAATAAACACTTGCCTCCCTGTCATTATAGCCTATACACCTAAACCAGCCTGTAGCTGCCAGCAACTCATCCCAGGACACTGTTTGGTTTGACAAACGCATTACTTAAAGTCTGACAAGATGGATTTTCATGTGTTCTCATTATATAATATTGTAAGAATCCAGCTGCTGTGAAAGGTAACATCATTGAAAACTGTTTGGAAAAAGGGCAAGCACTTTCAGAAAATACTTGGCAGTTGATTGTATGAGTCATCTGTCTATCATGGACTAACTTTAAGCAACTCTTGCTAAAGCCAGTTAGGGGAAGAGTAAAAAAAAACAAACAACATTTTCATCAAGAAAAAACATGTCTGCAGCTTCCAGAAGCTTCTCTGGAAGCAAGAATCCAGCTGTTTGACAAGGTAACATTTAACCCATTCTGTTGATAAAAACATAATAAAAAAAAGCTTCATATTATACAACATATGGAACATTTAAATGATGCATGATAAAAGATACAGAATGGATGAAAGCTTTTCCTTTGCTGCTCAAAAAAACTGATGCTGAGCTGAGTGAAACATCAATCCAGACTCATTGACTGACAAGTGATGAAGTGCAGAAAGACTGTCGGATCTAAGCAGCAACTGATTTACATATGCATTCAAATTTTAACTTAAATAAAGGGTAGACAGTTTGCACAGCTTTAAAACTAATATACATTCCACACAATGTTTCCCTCGGCCCGTACTGACAGTGTGCAGCTCTGTTGAGTTGATGGACTGCCGTGTTTCAGTGCTGTTGTCGGTGTCAGCCATTGATTTTCACGGTCCAGGAGACAGTGGTTTTGTCTGGTAATGCACAGCTCTGCTAATTGAAGCAGGCTAAGTGTTTGCGGCTGTTGTTGACGCCTGTGTCAGCAGAGACTTTCATTTTACAACCGACAACCGCAAGAAGCTGTCAGAGCCGCTGATGCTGTACAGCACATTTTAACTGGCAGTTAATCGACCGATTATGCAAATGCAACTGCTTCAACCTGCGTTCTGTTCAGAGTCCTGACGGGGTGTTTTTATTTCCACTGGAGTGTGTTTTTTTCCACAGTGGGTGGTGAGTGTATGGAGTGCACGTAAACAATGTGGGCAGGCTGTAAAAGCACAGCGACACAGTGGGAAGGAGGAAGGTTTCCTGCTGACAAGACAGGGTGGAGGACAGCAGGAGAGACACTGAGGACTGATGGAGAAAATCTGGACAAAAAGGAATATGAGCTCGCTGAGAGGATTAATACCACTCATTCTACTGTGTACAGTTAGCAACCAATTAGCTTAGCACAAGGACTGGAAGCAGGCAAAATTAGAAAGCACTACAACCGCAAAAAAAAAAAAAAAATTTCTTTTTTCTTTCCTGTTTGTTGACTTATGAGATGTAACTGCATGGGTGTCACCACAGACACCCAGTTTGTAATAGAGCTAATTTAAATGCTATTGTGTTGTATCATTTGACAAGATTTAAAAAATAAAAAAAACATAGTAAAAAAAGTGACTTAAATCACGTTTTTTAAGATTTTTTTTTTTCAACATAAGCTTTACTTAAAGAAGTCACTTATTTCAAAAACAATGTAAAATGTGTAGTTTTCTTCTGTCCCCATTCAGTGTGCAGTCATGGTATAATCCATATTAAAGCACAACAAAGACACATATGAACTCTGGATGCACAAACACCATAAACATACTTTGTATCCCAATGCAGTTCGTGAGAAAACATATCTGCTTCTTCTGACCTCCTTCGTTCTGTCAGCCATCCAATCAGGTTAAGGATAATGATTATAATGAGCCACACACTGCAGCCACACAGTACCACTAATCTCCTCGAGCACCCCTCAATGTCATGACAGCAACCGTTCAAAATAGTTTGAGTCTTCCAGCATGGGAAGAGAAAACACCACAGGCTCTGCTCAGCCTCAGCGTGGTGTGAGAGGAAACCACAGATCACGACCTCTCCATCCTCCAGTGTTGTCTTTTGACCAAACGTCACCACAGCGAGGGACAAATAAAACATTTCAGGGATGAATCTCTAAAAATTACAGAGCAGAGCAGTGTAACGTCTTGTATTATTGGAAAAAGGTGAGCTGTTATGGAATGAGTCACACTCTAGTTTTTCATTTCATGGTTCAGTATTGAGTGGATAAAGAAACCTGGCCAAAAATAGAGGCAGAGTATGAGCTCACTAAGATGAACTTTATTGAAGCACATGAAATAAAGTTCGAGGTGGATTTTGTGAATCCGGCGCTTCAGCTTCTTCATGGTCTGTGACAAAAGGCAGTGACTTCAGTAGACTGGAGGAAAATCTGACTGGGTATGAAGAATGCAATTGTGTGTGGGGGGTAAAAGAGAGAAAAATAGATGAGCTAACACTCAGTGAATTTGAGGTTTACCAGTTTAGCCCTTAGTTTAGGTTATTGAAAACCAAACTGTAGGGGGAGAATTCAAACTTAATTAAAGCCCCTTAGGATGACTGTAAAAAGATTTAAGTCAGTTACACTTACTTTAAATACTCAGTCTTGTTTCTGTTATTAATAACTCGTCATTGCAAGAAAGTGATGAGGGCGTCCCGGTGCAACAGTTTATTTATTCCCCATATCTGTGAAAAACTCCTTTGAGCTTCTTTCAGTAAAGAAAATTGACCTTTTATTATCTTTTAAGTTGTTATGGTGAACTAAATTATGTTTGTGTCAAGCTGATGAATTTAAACATTCAACCTCTTGAAGCTCTTTTTTGGTCTCTACCAATTGCTTGGCTGCAATTTTTTCATTCACTTACCCCTGATTTCTAAAAAATGAAAGCCTGCAAAACTGGTTGGCTGCCAGAAAAAGGATTAAGGAAGTTTCTCTGCAGTTTGACACAGCAGCACTTTGGTTATTAGCTGAGAATCCCATTTACACCAAGAGGATACTAGCCCAAGTTGAAAATGAAATAGAGAGACAGTAAAATAAACAGCATGTGGAGCTGAAACTCACTGTAAAGCTCTGTGAAGAAGAGAGAAGCTATAGATTCAAGTGATCATTCTCTGTTGTTCATCACTACGAGGGAACAGCTGCATTAAATTAGCCGAACACCTTGACTACTGGATCACACTTTTCATATTATTGGAAATCCCTGTAAAAATGAACAGAATCCTCATATCTAAATGTGCAGCTTAATGCAACAGTATACACACACAAAAACAAAGTTGTTTTGAGTCAATATGGACTTTTTTCTTCTGCTAATGATGTGAACGCTCTTTTCTCTTTGCTACACTCTCACACTGTAGCTTCATGTTTTTAATCCCAAGGTCCCCCCCCTCACATTAACAACTACTTGGATCCTGTGACGGTTTGTTAGGACGTTCCCAGACGGAGGAATGTGCCACGAGCGGGTTGCTACTGTCGAGTGTTTTTACTCGAGAGGTCCCGGGGCTCTATGGGACGCTGAGGCAAACAAACAAAGGGGCAGAAGTAGGCCGTGGTGTTCCCACCGAGTGACGTGATCTAACGCGGGTCAAGGTCGGCAGAGGCCAGGCTTTTTGGGAGTTGTTGTTGGGAGTTTCCAATGGCTACACGACGATTTTGCGGTGAAGTAACTCATAACATGGTTGTGGATGGAGCCATCTGTTCTGTGTTAGCGTGACTGTGCGTGCATGTGTGTGTTTCTCAGCAGCATTCTCAGCATGCAACTTGTTGTCACTGAGGCCGTTTTATGTTCGCTATCTGCAAAGTGTAAAACATATTTTCAGGCGTGTCACTTGTGTCGGACGTTCCAACAGCCAACTGACGGAGATTAAGCCAATTAAAAGAACAAATATGGGGAAATAAAAGTTGATTTGAAGCTGACAATTCAACCCAAGGTTATATCGCTCCCAGTGTGTTTGAAGACTGAATGGAGTATTGATCGTGTAATTCCTGGCCAAAGAGTCAAGGCTCTTTGATTCAATCTTATTCCATCAGAGCTGTCGATATTACATTGAGTTTCGGGTACGTTCAGATCAAACAGGCCTGTTGAAGAATACGGTATAGAGGAGGCACAGAGGCAGGGCAGCAGGGAGGGGGAAGTGTAATCTGAGCTGCTCTTTTCTCAGTATTCGTTATGTTTATTTCAATATTAGTGGGTAGTGTGTTTTCTGAATCACAGGAAAATATGATACATGTGCATTTTACTGCCTCTTATGTAAATGATATGATGCTATGACCAAATGATTGTGCTTATTTTAAATTAAATCCAGAGCCGGTGGGGTGTCCTGGTGGTCTCTGCTCTCATTTCCTGCCATCTCTAAACGTCCTGCTATCAAAATAAAGGCCCTAAAATATACTTTTTGAGGAGAGAGTCAGCAAACAGAAATAGGTGCTGGATTCCAATGAATTAGATTATAAACATAAACACACAGAATTAGATTTTTTTGAAAGCACACCAACAACATTTGGGATTTGATGTTCTGCTTGACATACCTCACAGAAGTACATTTTTGTTACTTTTGTTTACTTTTTAGTTTTCCCAACATATACCTTTCAATGTTTTCCATAATCTGACGTCACATACCAACATTTTTCCAACTTGTTATTCTGAGGGCCTTCACAGGAAATTTCCTAGTTGGGAACTCATTTTTACAATTATAAACCACTTGAATGCATAGACAGACAGTTAGTACTTTACTATTAGTAAACAGAGATTTCAGCCCCTTTTCAATCATCATCTTCCCACAATATAATGTGTCTCATCTGTATTTTGATAGCAGAAAGCTGGGATCACGGCTCCATCTTTAGTGCAGAATATCACACACAAAAGGCCCAAAAAAATGGTAGACAGCAAATATTACGCATGATGAGTGTCAAAGGACAAAGGGGTCTTATGCTGGAATTATTTATAAATATAAATGAATTAATTATAAGACCTCTAACGGCAGTTTGACAGTTCACAGGGACCAAAAAGTGTATTTGATGTAGAGATTGAGTAAAGGTCTTCTAATGCAAAGTTCTCTACAAAAGAGGGCTGTGCCTTTGTTAAAATGAATAACTGAATCCTTATTATTTTAATCCAGAAAGATGAAAGATGTCTCCAGTGCAGTAAGTAGTTTAAGGGGTAAAATGGCTGCAGTGTACGGGTCTCTGGAGAGCAGTGATTAGAGCTTTCCAGTAAGTGCAACACACCACATGGAGATGTTCTTCTGTACTGCTGACACAGATCATGGAAATGAACGAAAACACACTCGTGCCAACGAGCCTATGTTGGTTCATTTGTGCACACGTACGCACAAAAACACATTAGGAAGAGATATGGATCCATATCTGCAGCTTCCTCTCTGCCCTGTGTCACTCCCTCAGTATCTACTTCATCAGTGGGTCAAATGAAGTGTAAAAATATCCAAGTAATTGTGTAAAACTGCTGCACATGTTCAAAGAGAACATATCAACCCCTTGGCTTAAAACCTCCTTTGGTAGCTCACAGATCAAAGGAATATTTCCAGTCAGAAAACAGGGAACAAGTGCACAGAAGCCTGGGGTGTCGCCATGCCACATGCCTGTTGTGGACCTCAAACCAATTAGACCTTAATTGAGTGTCAGAGAGAAAAGGGGCCATTCAGCCGAGCCTCTTTCACCCTGTTAGCCAGAGACAAGCATGCTTTGTGACACACGTACTGACTGATGTGAAAGCATTTGGTTCGTATGACCCACTTATGGAAAAAAAGCTGCCCCAGGTCTCTTTCAAAGACTCATGTGCATCTCACGTTTCCTCCCACAAACAAGCACACAAATGGGTTTTGCCATGCAAATGATTGGGTTAATGGTTCTGGTTGAATGTCAGTTTGTGCCCTATAAAAATGTGGGGTAATAGGACTCTTCCCCTCGTGCCAACAAGCAGAGTCACAATGGAAGAGGACGAGCACTTTGACAGCATCTTTAAACAGAGTGCAGCAGGAATGAGTCCTAAAAGCCGGAAACGAGTTTGCAGATTGAACTTCCAGTTAACTCGTTAGAAAGTCAATGGGTTTTGGTTGGATGTCGGAAATAAGGTCTTTGGTTGTATTGTCCTGCCACTAGGGGTCAGTCGGTTTTAATAGGACCGGAATAATCCCCAGAGGCCCCTCCTCTCTGAAATGAACCTGCTGATTTTACCTGGTAAAAACAAAGAAAAAAGCAGTTTGTCCTAAAATAGTCTTTTTCCAGGCCTGCTTGGCCACCAGCAAAAAGGCTGTGAGCCAAGCTGCAGCTAACGTTTGCTCAAATATCTTTGGATCCAGACATCCAGTGACTAAAAGCCTACGTCTGGTTAAAATATATAGTTAAAAATTACCAAATATTGAACGTAAAATGGAGCTTAAAACTAACTGACAGTTAAAGATCCACCATGGACTGAAACCTTGTCTAAGGTTTGAATAAAGAAGATTTAACTACAGTTTAACTTCTGCTTCTGGCAGACAACCAAACTACTGACGTATGTACAAATAATCTTAGTTCCTCTGTAACACACACTGAGAGCTGTGACAAAGTTTTGGTATCTGATGTAAGAAAGCTGGTACTATGATGTTGGTGTAAATCTTGTCAGACAAAGCATTGCATAAACTGTAGGAGAAGAGTGCACAACAGATCTAACTAAATACTAAATTGGACCAAATCTTAGGAACTGTTTGCTCACTCATCCCTCTTCAACTCAATTCATCTGATTTGTGAAAAACAAAAAGCTCCTGACTATTCATGAAGACATTGGATGGAAAATTCTCCCTCAGAAATGAAATTCAGCCAGGTGTCTGATGACACAAATCATCCGACAGGCATCAAATAGCTCACATGTGTACAACCCTGTGTGACAGAAATGGGGTGAGAGAGCAACATGCATGTCTTCCTAAATCCTCTCGGAGGCCTCGAGCACATAAAGGGCCCCAGGAGAGGGTCCTGAGGGTCAGCACAGCTTCTGTCCACAGACTTTTTTTCCCTCTCTGTTTGCTCTGCTCGGTTCCACCTGCTGCTACAGATACTTTACCTCACATTTTTTCCACTGTGGCTTCTCATGCTTTGGTCTCTGTTTTCCTCTCTCCGCTCTCCTTCTCCTGATGAATGTTGATGACATTGATTTCCCTACAACTGAGCTGCAGTTGAGCTAAGATTACAGGGAGAGGGAGAGAGAGGCTTTACATCCCCAGTGAGCCCAAATCTATCCAACTTGCTGCGATGCCTGGCAACCAAAGCAAGTTTCTTTTTTCTTACCCTCTGTTTACTAAAAGAGGGAGCATCGCCAAACGCAGCGTGCTCCAAACCCACTAAGGCGGATTTTCCTCATTTCCTTTTTGCGGCCGTGGAGTTTCGCCGTGAACTTGCCACAACGTGACCTTTACCCCAGATGTTAAGGCCTTCAAAGCCAACGTGGATAAACATCAGTAGCTAAAGCCCTTCACGATTAATGCCAGGCGATCAATGAAGGATTTACAATGTCAAGCTGCTAAATCTTTCTCCTGATTCACATTAACAGGGTTGATGGCAAGAGCCGGGCATTAACAGTGACGGTGCTGCAGAGACACACAAGCTTGTCTTTGAGATCAATTTGCTGATGATGAGTTCAATAAAACTGCTAAGTGAAAAAATCACTCTTGGCCTTTAAAGCCAAAGTTTCACCTGTAACCTCTCAGCCACATTAGCAGCTGTGGATCAGCATTTCCTTTCTGCTCTTCTTCCAGACCCTCCTCTTCACCTCCTCAGTTGTTTTCTCCTCCTTTTTCCATTCAATCACTTCCAGATGACAGCCGCATCCAGCTCAAAAGATAAATCAGTCAGGACATGCAGGTCTGTTTCTGAAGAGAAGCAACACCAGAGAGATATTTCCTGGGAGGTGAGGAAGCTTTCTGTGGAATTGTTTGTGCTGCAGATTAATGGATCCAGGCGGAGACGGGGACGAGGACAGAGGGAGAGAAAAACATGGGAGAAATCAGTTAAATTCTTACGGATATAGCCATGCATACATTTCTGTTTCAGTGTTTCAATTAATGATTATTCAGAGTATGTTTGTGTTGTCTTTAGGGAGGCACATTAAGAAGGCAAGAAATTCCACAAACTGACTTTTGACAAGGAGCACCCGTTCATTTTTCAGGTTTCCAGGTGAAAACCTCATGAATCTGAATAGCTCTCATCAAAGCAAAAGGTGGCTACTTCCAATAATCTAAAATGTAAAACAGATTCTATATTCTACATAACACTTTTTTACTACATGATTCCATATGTGTTCTTTCATAGTTTAGATATCTTAGGTATTAATCTACATTTTTGGAAATAAACATCTTACATCATTCACATAGCCTCATTTGCTGCAAGTGAAGTTTTGGGTTGAATTTAAGATTCTCTTAATAAAAGTATTATTTATTATTTTATTGTATTATTTATATTGTTTTTTTTAACAGTTTTCATTATTTTTTTCATTTTTAATAATATATACAAACATAAAACATAACGAAACATACTGATCATGTGTAAAATAATAATTATCATTATTATTATTATTATTATTATTATTATTATTATTATTATTTCATAAATGGTGTCATGTTTTCATTTGCAATAATGCTTTATACATCCATGTATGAGCTGTTTCACAGTCTCATCTAGATTATTTAAGATTACAAAACCATTTTTTTACATAAAACACCATTTGACCACAAGAAAAAAGTGTAAACATTTTACGATTATGTTCTTGTCATTTATTAGAACTTCAAAGCCTCTGTAGTGTAAGTCTCTTTGGGTCAGTTCAGGGCTTTGAACGTCATGATTTGTGCCAGGAACGTCCAGGAGCTCATACGGTCCTCAAAAGGAACATTTAAGTTAATATGCATAATCTTATTTTTTCCACCAAAGTCGGCCTTTCCTCACTAATGAACAAAATCTCAACCTCAAGAACGAGATTACTGCATTTCACAGAGTTGTTTACGCCACCTCTCTGGCAAAGTGTTTGGTCGAGGCTCAATCTTTCCTCGGTGATGCTAATTTGTCACAGCTGAGAGATCAACAGAGCTCCAAAGAACTTTCACATGTGCAGCATTTCTGCTGCGGGCCGTGTTATCTCACGACCCCCGTGTTAAGCTGCTGAGACTGCAGAGCAGGAAGCAGGTACTGCTGCTCGGGGGCTTCTGGGGGAATCTGGGTCACTTGACCAGACGTGAAATCACTCTGGAAGCTCTCGAATCTTTTTGATCCTAATTTGAAACACTTGTCTGATAGCTTTCAGACCAAAGTCATTATCACCTTCCAGGAGGCTTCTAGGTACATGAGATCTAATCCTAATGTCCTAAACACAAGATCTCCCCCTCTCTGTGTTTTTTTCCATCCCTCTATTACCATATCAAACCCCAGCAGGGCATCACGCCTCTGTGCTTTCAATCCCCTCTTTGCCGAAGCCAGCAGCTCTGAAGCATCATGTCCTTCTATGGCAAATACAAGCGGCTCACACAGAGGGCCTTTAAGGATACAGCAACTTTGACATCACTGAAAAAAAGAGGCACTGAGCTCCATAAATGGAGCTTTTCTGTCTCCTTGTGGCTACAAAATGCAAATACGTGTGTATGACAAATTTGAGGATCACAGGTGGATTTATAATCACACTTATAGTGACATTTGACATGTTATATGAAGCTTATAGGCCAAGTTTTTTATTACCCATGGTTCATTTTGGTGTAGTTGATTTACTTTTGGTTGATTAGAAATAAAAACAAAACCTTATATTTAAAAAGTATAGATATTAATTAATATATACCTCTGAGTCTAATCCGTGGGAGGACTTTCTGGGGTGAATTATTGTGGAAGTAGTTTCGATCAGACAAGATGAGCCTGTGAATCTGTCTGTCGGGATCAGTGGCTTCAGGGCAGAACACACACAACTGTTAAATATGTGTTAAGTTGCTATGCTGCACTTTTTATCATCTATATTTTTACTTCTTTTTTATAGGTTTTTATTAAATATCCATCTGTTCAATGTGAAGCACTTTGTGCCTGTATTTCTTTGTTGTAACACTTTGTGCAGCATTTCATAGGTGCTATGCAAAATAAGTTTATTATTTTTCATATTATTATATTCACTTCCTATTTCACTAACTATGAGGAAAGTGAGTGTCAATTACGTTTAGACATATGTTGTTATTAACAGTGAAGAGTACTTTATTTTTAATCATCTGAGTATTGATCAATGTTAATAGCGTTCACATTTATGCAAAAAAATGTTTTTTTTGCCACTGTAATAAAAGAAAAGTAGAACTTGAATTCATATGATTTTGTATTATCTGTAACTTTTTTCTCACTTTCTAATGATTTAATTATTACTGTGAACTGACCTCTTCAGTTTTTTTGCATAATAAAATATTCCTCCCTCTTTTGTGGCAGACAGGACAACAGCTGCCTCATACTAATATGCACTATTTGAAACATTAAGATGAGCTGAGCAGCAACAAGCTGCCTCTGATACAGACTGATGTATGAACTGTGGACATAAGACGTCATGAAACTGTGTCCACGAGTGTTAGTTTATCTGAAGGGAGAGTGACCTCTAGTGGCCTTTGAGAGTCACATAAAGAAAATATGCATATTTGTTTTTTCATTGTCTGACTGACCAACAGCAGTCACTGAAAGCGTCAGTTTGATCCATTATCTAAGCTGTATAATGAAAAATGAAAATAGTGAGTTGCTTTGATTCTACATTCAGCAATGGAATGAGTATTTCTATGTTTTTCAATATTAAATTCACTGTTTTTTAACATTCAAGCAATTTAATAATACTGTTGGAAATTAATCAGTGTTAAAAACACTGAATTTGTAAAAACAAGAAACATGTTAAGCCTTTTTAATTGTTTGAAAATACAATATTGTCTTAAAATTTCCTAAAAAAAAGAAATTCACAGGAAATAATCTGCTCAAAAGTCATCCTAATCGCTTCTTCGACACAAACTTTCTGCAGTCACCGTCTGGGTTAATTATTCAGTCTATTAGTTGTTCTGTACTGTGACCGTTATGCATAAAATACAATATGAAAATGAAATATGACAGTGAATGAAATATGTCACTTCATCAGGAGTTAACAGCTTGTTCAATGATAATCATAAAGGTTGGAAATGGATTTAACACAGGATCTCCCTCATTTACACATATGAACATAAATTATAATTTGGCTTCTATTTACTCAAAAAAACAATTTTAAAAAGTTGGTGCTGTGAAAAAGTATTAACAAGCAGTGTTAAAAATATCACTCATTATTATGAATATGATGCATTCGGTTTTTATTTATCATTTACACAACTTTTGGGGAATTGGAAATTTAGAAATGGGAAAAATCGCAAATATATTTGATCTCTAAATGACATTACATTTGTTCTGACTGAATGGATCCACTTGATAAGCAATAAACATGTAGTTCCAGACTGGGTGAAGATTGAGGATATTATTTTCCCATCTTTATATTTGCCATATGAATAAAGTAGCTTGTAGTTCTGATGTTATTCGGATGCATTTGCTTCTTGCATCCACAAGGGGGCAGACTGTTACTGCAGTTTGAGGCTGAAATGCACCTCTGATGAGTATGCATGATTTTATGCATGTGTTTATCTACCTACTCAATCTATCATTTATTTATTTTCTGAGGTTTTGTGATGACAAACACACACTTTATATATTATACAAACATATAAAAAATAAGTAAAGATGTTACGCAAGCATCTACAGATTGAAGTTGGTGTGTTTATGTTTGTATGTACTAGAGCAGTGCCTGTAGGAAATATGTACAACAATACAACAATTAGCTGTTTCAAAAAGTAAGAATTTTCACTAAAATATATACTGGTTGGTGGATCAGATACACCCCAAATGAAACACTTATAACACTGTTCTCTATGTTTCTTCTCTGGTTGAGGCTGCAGATGCACAGATGGCAGCAACCCAAGTTAAAAACTAAACACATATAACACAGTGGAGTTTAATAATTGTTCACTTACGTTAACTTGCAGCTCCTGAACGGCGTCTGTAACGGTGTGTTTGGATCCATTCTGAGCGGCCCGTGGGGAAAATATGTCCTGACAAACACGCTGTTCGGCCGGACATCCGGGATAATGGAAAGCTCGGAATAAAACGCATTGAACGTAACGTTGTTGCAGCGGCATCGCCTAAATCTTACCCGGATACAACGATGCCTTTTTTTTTTGGCTGCCTTTCTCTTTTTTTTATTAGCCGGTGCGTGCCAGCTCTCTGTGAACTCGACGGGAAAACCACTTTCTTCCGAGGAGTTCCACAGTTTAAAAAAAATAGCGGCGCAACTTGGTGTGCGTTTTCCTGGTAATTTCTCTGCGTGGCGCGTGAGTGTGTGAACAGGTTGAAATGCGTGTGTCTCACACACAATACGTGAGACTTGAGAGCCCTGCTGATGTTAAAATAACAGATCTGTTGTCAGACTTTTGACATGCATTAAGGCCGACTTCCTGCCTACAGTTTCCGCGCTGTAATGTCCCCCGGGAAACAATGCACTTGCCGACGCGTCCTACTTAAATGATCATCTATAATGCAATGTTTAGAGAAAATATGAATTCAAAAATCTTCAAATAGTCAAAAGGCACTCCGCTGGGCCATGCTCGACCCGTATCCAAAATTTCAGGTCGATACGACTAACTGTCAGCGAGTTACGCGCTCCACAGGAAATACAGACGTTCCTTGAATTATAGATTGTAGATTATAGATAGATGTGTGTTTATGTAGTTTAATGGTTTTATCACATCTTGGGATCACAGGACACTGGTAGTCCAGGTGACACGCTCAGTGGGTGAGTCTTGGTGATATGACTAGTTCATAACAAGTAAAAGGGGAAAATAAGTCAGTTTTTGACTGACAAGTCTGTTTGATAGGTTTAAATGAAGAAATGGCGCCTGGTTGGGCCTTTTTATTCATTCATTCAGGGGTGTGATAACGAGTGTCATTCAGGGATTAATCTCAAATCAAACCACTGAAAACTCCAGGAAACAGATCAAATAAGATAAAAAAGAAAAAGGAAATGTTTCTTGACTCAAATGAAAGAGGGACTATCTCTACTCAAACAGAAAATTAGTTTTTTTTTTTAAATTCAGTCGTTTTTTTAAATACTGAAATATTGAGTAAGAACAAATGTTCCAGACTCTTTGATGACAAAACAATTGTAGTGATTTATTACAAAAGACTCAAAATACAAATAAAAAGTAGTAATTTTACCAGTTAAGGATGTATGTTTTGTTGTTGTTGTTTAGATATTATATATCTACTGAAGGATAAACTTATATTATTGCCTGCATATATCTATGCTGACAGAACTAGAAGTGGCATTTATAGAAAGTTAAAGTAAAAAAAAAGTACTTTGATGATTCATGGATTCACAATTTTTGAGGATTTACATTTTTTAAGAGTGATGATATCACAAAATGTGATTATAGACATCTCTGGAAGTTTTAAAAAATGTAAAAAAAAAAATGAAGACATGTCAAGGTTGTTATTTTCCTTTTTTTTAAACCATAATAAAGGAAGGAATCCTAATAGTTTTCCTTTAAAAAATTAACTGATTGTGCTGATTCTTGCAAAACAAACCAGACAAACTCACAATAAACACTTTATTTCCACCATGAAAAATAGATGAAATATCTCAATATACAATAACAATTTCTGCCAACCAATATTTTCATTAATTTAAATTCCTGTCTTCCTCTGGTTTCGAAGATACATTCTTTAGTCTTTTAGTTACACCAGACGGCAGGTGTTTATATTTATGGCCAAACACAGAAAAAATAGCTAACACATTTCTCACAAACTGTAACAAAGTCTCAAATACATTACAGCGCCAAGTACAAAAAGACATTCTTTGGGTTGGTGGGTGAGTTAGTGCATGCAGATGTTGCTGACAAGTTGATCACAAAATGCAGTCAATTCTTTGTCCTGTAATCACCTGCAGTTACTCACCGACTGATTCCGTTTCCAACGTGTGTCTCATTTAGACCCACTGAGAGCTTTGAAGTGACATCCAAGGTTTGCCTTCTCTTCACAGTCTTATGTGCAGATTATGAGCCTTTCTCTCTGTTTTTTGTGCGTTTAGTTATTCTCTTTGAAACTCTTCCATGCTTTATTTGAAATGTAGCCGAAATAATCCAGCAGAGAATGAAACACAACTTGTTTTCTACATAAAGGTGGCAGCAGATGAATGAATGAATGCACACAGCACTCCTGCATCTTCTTTACATGCATCTAATGTGAAATAGGCTGCATGTAGTCCTATTGTATGCCTCCCACCTCTATTACTTCCTGAACAGTGTACAGCTTGCACAGATGCCTGCTGCTCTCTGTACATTACTCCACTAGCCTAACCTCCGTCTGAAAGAGTTTTCCCAGCAGGTGTTCCCGCATCAGAAACTGATTGTGAGAAGCAGTTTGGCACAGTAGAATCTGGGTTTAACGCCCCGTAAAGAAAGAAAGAAAGAAAGAAAGAAATGCCTGTAACTGAGGCGTGTGTCCTCCTGACATCTTTTCCCACAGAACACAATAGCAGCATTGATGAATATCAATTTGCAATCACACACGTCGAGGTATTTTTACATTTTTCTTAGCTCCACACCTCAATATGTCTGAAGAAACGTGCAAATCCGCCTTGGTAGAGTCTGAATTAGATGGTAAAACGGATCTCAAGGTGCACATTGTTATTTAAATGCAGTCTGTGTGAGCGTCACCGCTGTCGTCGTGTGTTTGGGCTGTGAGCTGCCTCGTGCATGGAGCAGTTCTGAACTGAGGCAGGTACAGCGACGAAAAGCCACGTGCTGACAGCAGCTCGTTTGAGTCCTCTGGGCCGAGCAAAGGGTGCGACTCCACGTAACAGTCCTCTCTGTTCAAAACGCCGCTTTTAAGCAGCTGGATAGACGCGTCCTCCTCTGTCTGCTCCTCGTCTTCCTCGCTCTCCTCGTCCTCTGCCGGATAGTCCATTCCTAAATAATACAAGTCCTTCTCTTCTCGTCCCTCTTCGTCGTCTTGCCCTGATGTCTCAGAGAGCTCCTCCACAGAGTTGTAGGAGCAGGAGCGCCGCGGGTCGTCCAGCTCTCCCCCTCGACAGCTGTCCAGCTCCCACAGGCCGCCGTGGAAAGATCCAGAAATGTCTGAGTTGTTGGCGGAAAAGTTGCCCTCGTCGCTGGAGCTGCTGCCGCTACCGCTGCCGTCCTTGTAGAGATGAATGGCCTGCTGCGTCTGCTTCAGATCAGAGAGCAGCACGGTGGCGTATGTGACTGAAGACTGAGCGGAGCTGTCAGTGCTGCCTGGAGGCTGGTTTTCTGTGGGATCCACCAGCTGTGACTGATTTGACCCGGGCAAAGCATCCATATTAACGGCTAAAGAAGGCGCTCCACCTTGGGACACCTCACTCTCCGTGCTCTGGGCTTGTTCGACCTCTGACTCGAACCCTGGAAGGCTGGAGATAGAGAAGGCGGCGGTTGGGCCGGGAGTTAGGGACACCAGAGGGGCTTGGACTAAAGCTGTAGTCAGAGCCGACAGATCCATCTTGTCCACTATGACCACTGTGGAAATGTTCTCAGACGGCAGGAGCAGCGGCCAGGCTGGCAGGCCCTCTGGAGGTCTGAACAGGTGGTCAAAGGCTTCGACCTACAAAGACACAAAAACACAGACAAAGTATATAAAGATAGAGTTTTAAAGGATTGCAAGGAGTTTTCAGAATGAGCTGATGAACAAATAAACAAGAGAAAACATCGCAGGGACTGCAATTATAATCCAAATTGGATTGGATTCGCCTTCCCTCTATAGATCATTGGGGGTTACTGGCAATAGATAAATGCCACATAGTAGTGATGTACTTCATATGAAAGCTGAAGATCTGAAGACAATTTTAGATGCAGCTCAGCACTGTGTATCAAGTTCTGGTCAGAAATCTCAAATAAAAATGACATAATTAACACATCAATTAGTTCATTAATTAAACCCATTAGGGTGGATAAGGGTTCAGGACATTAATGTATGGCTTTCTGAAGACTATTGTTTGGGGTGATAGACATTTTGTGATGAATTAGACATTTTTTAATTTGTTGCTTCACATCAGTTCTTTGTCATTTTACCTTTTTGAAGTCTAGTGATTTGGCCCAGGAGCACTTGTTCGGGTTGGGAACATCCTTCCACACAAACTTTTTCATCCTGCAGAGAAATACAGCAGATATTCATATTTCCCCTCTCCGTCTAGAGGTTTTTTCTTCCTCCCTCCCTGTCTTGTCCCACCTCCATTCAGCTAACATGAAGTAATTACACCCTTGTGACCTGTTAAATGTCACACTCCTAATTTCCCATGGTCAATTTATCTGCTCCTTAAAGTAGACTGCACCCTAGAGACTCCCATCAAGAATAATCAAAAATGCTGTACAATTAGTACAACAAAAACTCAAAGCATCCTGCGTAGATAACATTTTACTGTTGCAGCATTAAAACACCCCAAAATATTGAATAATCATGCCGACTTCTTTAGTTTAACTGCTGTAAATGTGTCATTGGAGTCATCTCACTGATCTGAAGCCTCTTACTGGTTTTGGGAGAGGATCAGGGTGACGAACAGGACGATGGAGAGGAAAGAGATGATCATCAGCAGCATGTAAGCTGCAGGGTTTCCTCTGGTGGCTGTAAAATAAAGACCAATGATTAATGACAATGAGCTGGCATTGTGTCATCTTACAACACTTAATATAACTCTGATACAACAAGCCAGAAAACTGGAGGTTACCCGTGGCGTACACTGGCTCCCCTTCTCCATCAGCAAACACCGGGTACAAGTAGAACTCCTCAGAGCCAAAGAAATCACCTGAGATGTCACATTGAAAAAATGAGTATACACACTACTTACACTGAGAAATTAAATGATGAAAAGAACAGACAGAGGAAAGGTTACCTCTCAGATATAAGGGGTGTTCAGTGTAGGGCAGCCTGGCCCACGTTTCTCCACCCGGCCCTCTGTGATGTTCAGAGTCCTGCTGCCTCTGAGGAGACCACAGGACCACCATGAACAGAGGCACAGAGCTGTTGTCCAGCAGACTCCAGGACAGAGACACACACGTGCTGTTGATAACCAACACGCTGAACGAACGCACACAGCGGCCTGCGGAGCAGAGTGGAAACAGTGCTGTCAGAGATATTTCACAAGGGGAACAACTGGAACTCAAACTAAGATTTACTCCCTGTGTCTCTGTAGCTCTACCGGAGGGATTAAAACACCATTCAGCTAAAAAAAAATATTTAATTTGTTTGGTTGGTAGCGCTGCTTATCAATTTTGTCTCTTTTATTTCTACCATCAAACCTGCCAAAAGTGTTCTTTGTTAATAAAAAAATATTGTTTAAAGCCACTTTCAGGATTTTTGAGTAAAACATTTTTTTATAAAATGTTTAACAGTATTAAATCAATCAAGACATTGAGATGCTAAACATGTTCTGATTTTGCTTTTGCTTTGTTTTTTTGTTTTGTTTTGAAAAAGGAAATTAATTAGTGCCTGACCAATATGATATTTTTAGTCTGCTGCTGATACAGATAAAAACTTCACTGATTACCAACCTTGCAGCTGATATCATACATGTTTGAGCTGGAATAAAAATGATAAAACACAGACAAAATACAGACTATGCAAAGGTACTCAGACTGCCGAGGCTCAGGCTGAATGTTTAAACAACAATCTTTCTTAAAGCATATGTTAATCACATATTTAATGTTTAACATTAATGTATATTAGACCTGCAAGCAAGTATCAACAGGGTCGAAGCCTCCCACGCATGTCGTAACTCGTGACCTACGGAGGTCATGCATGTCAGGCCCTCAGGACACAGACTGGGAGAGATTTCTTGTTAATTAAATCTGAGCAGTGTCAATAGGTTTCCAGGCACCACCGGTCCCCTCGGATTTGGACCCCTAATAATGATAACTGCAAGCAGGTATAAACAGAGTTCAAGCCTCCCACGCAGGTTGGAACTCGTGACTTATGGGTCAAGCATGTCAGGCCCACAGGACACGGACTGGGAGCGATTACTTGTAAATCAGAGTCATCATTCCCCATATCCTTGTTCCTGTTTCTCCTGTTTTTCCTGTAACCTACTGGAAGGAACTCGGGCATTTTTTGGATTATCAAAAAAAAATGTATACCGTTTTGTCAGGGGTACCACAGATTCTATCTATCAAATTTCATGCAAATCGGAGTCTGCACCTTGAAGGAATGTGAAAAAGTAAATTTAGCTTTTTTCACAATTTGTAGAAAAAATATTTTATGGCATTTTATGGGCATGGCCTATACCATACAATTCAACATATCTCAGGGAATGCATACATGTAAGAATATCTAATGTGTGACATGGTATGCAGGAGTTACAAGCTAAAATGCTCTCATGTTGATTATGTGGAATTTGGGAGACATTTATTGTAATTATGGTGTTGATAGGTGAGACTGTTATCAAGATATGCACCTCTTCCTGTTTTGACTGTTACTTGCAGGATGTTTTTCATCTGTAACTTTCCAAGTTTTTGGATTATAACTATAATTATTTGGATAACATTTTACCTTTGGATTCCAAAGATTCTCTGTGCAAAATTTCATGTCGATCTGACCAAGCGCCTCGGAGGAGTATGAAAAAGTTAAGACAGCATATTTCGCGATTTTGTGAAAAAGTCATTCCAGGCGGAAGTGGGCCTGATGCTTCCATACAAAAGGTCAGTTAGTGCTTTTGCTGATTATCTTCATCATAAGCTTCAGTTTAGCTGCTAATAACACTGAAAACACTTTTTCTGAACATTTATGGGAAAATGGCTCACAAACAGTTTTCTGTTGTCAAAACAATGACAGAGATGGAAAAACATGTTTTATTCTGCCAGTCAGTAGTTAAATGAAAATACTTTTCCCTGAATCATAAGTGATGGCAGAGAAACAACCTCCGTCCTACACAGAAAAAAACCTCTGCTGGAGTGCTGCTAATAGTATTTACTGCACTGAAGCTAATGGCAGCGGAGCCTCTATTAGCGCTCTCATGTGCTCTCCAGAGAGTTTTAAGTGTAATGGGCTAATGGACGGCTGTTTACGTGCCCGGCTCTAACGTACCTTTTTATATTATGTCTTTTAAGGTCATGTGACAAATAAAAAAAATAACAAATACATTTCTGATAAGAAATTAAAAACTAAAGAGGGAAAAAACACATTCCTGGAACCTCTCCAATAACTCGTCTTTCCAGTACATGTGCACCTGTGTCTGTGTGTGAAGCACTGAATCTGCCTGGTTATCATCTCCCTTATTGCACCATTTTTTTCTTCTCACAGTACAATGACGCTGCACACCCTTTTGATCTCAGCAACAGTTTTCATATCTTTACTGGAACATAAGAGCATGTTATAGAATTCAAATGAAACTGTCTGCTCTTTCTACTGCCCGCTTGAATCTCAATGTGTTTTATATTGCCCTTAACTATGGTTTAAAACGACTCCTGGGATGGTTGTTTCTAAAAGTTTTTTTTTTTTAAGATTAAGTCTTTTAATATGGTTTCATCTAAAGCTTTTCATGATTTTATCATCACATGTTTAATTCTGAATTGCAGCATATTTTGTGTTATCGCTCTGTAACTCATTGTTATTGCAGCCTCATAAGGTTTTCCTTCTTGAATAAAGGTTAAATACACCAGGGGTGCAGCTAACTCTTATAATTATGATCAATTCATCTTCATTTTTTCCTCACTTAGTAATTTATATATGAAAATGTCCAGAAGAGTAAAAACAAACATTTCCAAAAACCCGAGAAGAAATTGTCAAAACTGAGAAAAGCTGCACATATGCAAAGCCAGACACAACAAATGTTGCCTTTTTTGCTTGATAAATAACTTCAGTCATATTTTTGTGTTGAATGAATTAACTGACAGATCATCTGAGCAACAAACCAAATGATAAGTTTGTATTTCCATGGACCACTGTCCACAAACACAGTCATTATTGCCATTTGTTACATGTCCTTGAGGCTTCAGGCTACAAAAGGGGCTTTAAGCGGTTATGTCTAAATGGCCCTGCAGCACTAATGTGACACTGCGAATGTGGGATTTTTGTGGATCCTCAGGAACATTGGAATAAAAAAAAACACATATTTCACCATTTGTCCTCCAGTCAGTGAAAAATCTCAGCTCACTCACGTTTGGGCTGTCGCTCCAGCCTCATGTTGATGTTGTTAGTGGAGCTCCCCACATCGTTGTACGCCTCCACAGTCACAGTTTGGGGCATCTGGTTCCACTCGAAGCTGTAGGAGGATGCCAGCCCGACCTGCTCCCTCACCACAGAGCCACCCGAGGCCTCGTACTGGACTATAAATCCATCTACGCAGTAAGAGCGCCCTGATACTTGGAGATGCTGTGAAAAGAAAAGACAGTCAACTACATCTAAACAAATATTCATTCATTCATTCAAGAGTCATAAACAAACAACATGTGATTTTCTGCAGCTAAGGCTCTCTCTATTAAAACAAAAGCAAAGGTTTGTGACGAGTTGTCCTCCTCACTATTGGCGTCATAGACATCAGTAACACGTCCCATTCTCTAACCTCTAGGCCTCTCGGACTGCCCAAAAGTCTGTGTTTTTTTTTTGGGATGAAGTGAATACACATCTCATTAAATTATAGAACATAAGTCTTTATTGTATTGATATTCTCTAAATTGTAGATTAATATTTAAAGAGAGCAATGATGGGACGCATATGGAATTATTTGGTAATCAAAAAAGTGTTATATCTTATATTTTGCTTTCATGGTCTCAAACACATTAAGAAGGCAAGAAATGCCACAAATCAACTCTTGACAAGGTGCACATGTTCATGAAAACCATTCCAGGTGATCAGCTCATGAAGCTGACTGAGAGAATAACAGAAGTGTGCAAAGCTGTCATCAAAACAAAAGGAGGCTACTTTGAATAATCTAAATTATAAAACATAACAGATATATTTTAGTGTGTGTACCTCAAACAGCAGAGTGACATTAGTCTGGTTTCTGTATGGATCATCTTGAAGGATTCTCCAGAAGTCAGGACCACGCTCAGGAGCTGAGGGGAAGACCAACAATTACATCACATGACAGCTTTCACCTCTGTTCGCGGTATGACGTGCATCGTGTCCATCGTGCATCGATTTCCATTTGGGCTAAAATCAGAAGGTCAGGGGTGATTTAAAAGGTCACATCAGGAGCTAGGAGTGAGTAATGTGAAGCTGTCCTGTTTTACCTCTGCTGTTCTGAGGCGTAGAGTAGACCGAGTCGCTCCATTCGCTCCAGTAGCCGGTGCCGTTGGTGTGCATGCAGCGCGCTTGTACCACATACACCCTGCACATGTCCGACACGGCCACCTCCGCCCACGGCACACGCACTGCACTCTGGACCTGCAGGCATTTTATTCACTGGTCAATTTAGATACAGAAAATGAAAAATATTTAATCAATGTGCAGGACACATCTGTTCCATCCATCTATCCACTCATACAAGCTCATTTCAGATCATGTCAAACTGACCAGTGTCAGAGCATCCTGGGTCATTTAAGAGTCCTGGACCTGAGTCACTTTTAATATGTTTGTTCTTGATAATTAAACATCCTACGTCAAGCACAAGAACATTTTGGAAACATCATTGGATATAAAGCCTGTGTCGAGCTGACCTTCCACTCCGGCTGGGCTCTCAGAGCGGAGGATGAGTGGTACCGAAACTGACACTGGAGCCCCTCGCCCGGCAGGTACGGAGGCTCCCAGGTGACCGTCAGGACCCCACTGCTGCCACTCACTGCCTTCACATTAGTGGGTGAGTGAGGTTTCACTGCAGGGGAAATTAAATGAGGAAGAGTTTGTCTCATGAAAAAAAACATACTAATATAACCCCAATTCTAAAAAACGAATCCTTTGCATCCTACATTTGGTTGAATACAGCACAAAGACAAGATATCTAAAGCTCAAACTGGGATGTTTTTTGTTTTTTTGTAAAGTTATACACATGAATCTGGGTTTTATTTCTTAGCATCATCTTGTCATGATGTTCAAAATGTTTCAAGTCATGTGAGCAAGAAATAAATACTGCTTTGACCTCAATATTTAAAGGATCTATTCAACTATACCACTCATTCCCTTATGACTATATAATGTAGCAAAAGTGCCATTCTATTAATTTAAAAAAATAAAAATGTCCAAATATGCCATTCAGATATAACGATTTCCTAGAATATCTCAATTAAATAGGAGACAATTAATATTCCTTTGATATATATATATTTTTTTAGACATTTTTTAAATCTACATGCTGTGTTTTGAAAACACACATGAACCCACGTGTCAGACAATACGCAACTCACCTTTCGTGGACAAGAAAGTTTTCTTAAATAACAAATCAAAAACGCAATATTTTATGAATGCTTTGTAAAAGACTAATATTCCTGCTCGTAGAAAACTTAAAAGCACATAATTGATGTTGCTCACCATGATCTATGGGCGACAGGTAGACCGGTTTGGACCATATGGGGCCGAGGAGGGACGGCACCTCCAGCCACAGCTTGTAGCAGTTCATCCTCAGAGGGTGGATGGTGCAGGTTTTCTGCTTGTTTCGAACCTGCAGGCAAGACGGCCCCAACTCCCCGACTTCCTCCCCAGCTCGCTCTCTCTCCTCCATCACGTCACAAGGCAGGTCGGCCCACCTGGTGTGAGAAAAAAAAGGAAGAGATCTTGAAGATATTGCCATGCTGTTCCTACAGTATCAGGGTCTTTTCTTTCCCTGTTATACACTCTGATCAGTTCAGCTCAAATGCTGTTTTGTTTCTGTTGGCTGTGATTCAATTTTAGTCACTAAATTAACTGCTGAGATCCAAGAATAAGTCCACTTTTGTTGGCAGTCAGACGAGGCGACAAATAAGAGAATCAGATATAAATAATAAAAGATGTAAGTCTGATTACTTTGTTGTTCTGTCACAAAAATTAATCACATTAGTCACTCTTAGACTTCCTCAATATTAAATATACTAATGAGAATGGAATACATAACTTTCGCTGTACTGTTATGGTACAAATACAACATAATGACATTTTCGACATATACATGGTAGCATATTGTTATTAAAACATTTAAAAAAAATGAAAATGTAAATGATTATGGCCTTCTTTTTCTCTGACTTTAATGGAAAACAAATGGGGAGGCAAAACTGCAAGTGTGCGTAAAAAAAATCTGTAATAATCCCCCATTGCACGGAAAAAGTGATTGTAGACACAACTAAAGCCAGTGTGTTGGGTCAAATATGAACCAGGGGGTAGAAGTGTGATCTGTGATGTTAACAGTTTGAGGATTAACTTTTATTTTCTCTGCCAAAGAAGTCTGATTAACCTGGGATTTAGCTCGTGTTTCTTGCCCTCTCTTCTTTGCCAGACTTTTTTTTTTTTTAATGAATTGCTACATTCACAGATCTCAGGAATTAAACTTGTAATTATTACCAACAACTATGATGTCTAAAACTATGAAAAAAGGACCTAGAATTTACAAATCCTGTCAAAAAACAGCAAAACAAAACATCTCTTTCACAGATGGAGAATTAGAGGAAAAGTTAAACTGGGGTAAAGTACAAAACACTGTTGCACAAGAGGCCTCTGCAGTACATCAGTTAGCAACAAGAGTTATGAAACAAACATGACATAATTTTGTCAGACCTCATTGAAACTGTAGAGACTTTCTATTGCTGTGAGGTCAGTCGTCTTTGTGACATTGAAAGATAAACTTCCTCAGCTATTTCCAGGGTGTGTTCAGTACATGTGCTGCGGTACACTGTGTTCAGTCAGCTTTCAGCACACTTAGTTCTGACGTTTCATTTACAAACCCACAAACATCTGGATACACAACAATTAGAGGCAGTTACTGTAAAAACTTCACCTGGATCTGAAGTTGGGTTTCGTCCACTGTCTGCTCTTCCAGCTGCAGACCATAGCATCAATATCCCCGTTGGTTTCACATTTTATATCGATGAAAGCTCCTGTAGCACGCAGGGAGAAACACTCATTTAGGTCACAATAACAATCTTCACCTAAGACAGCCTCTGTGTGTTATTTTGGTTCACATTGTTGTGCTGTCACATGCCGACACTCTCTTTCCTGTCTTTGTCCACTTCAGTGGAAAACTGACGCAGTAAAAGGAACTTCCAGGAATCAGAGTTGAAATGCTGATGTTCAGAAAGAGCTCATCTATGTCCTAAACTGTAAATAAATTGTCTGATGTTAATGCTAGTTCACCTTCTACATAGATCTGGCTGTACGGGATGGTCCACTGAGTGCACTGCAGGAGGTCATACATCCGAGTCTCCGAGGGACGCACTGTGATCTGGCTGACCTGTGGGAAAGAAGAGGCCAGGCTAATCATTTATTTACATAAACTGTACTTTCCTAAAAATAAACAGGGAAGTCATGAAACATTCCCAGGAACACACAAAAGTCCTATGAGGAGCTTTCTTTTCTTACCCACTGGTTGACCGGGTGGTACTGACTGCGATGAAGCCGCTGTTGGAAGTTGAGGATCCACATGGCCGTGCTGGCGTTGATGCTGTGGTCATTGAACACGCAATACACCGTGACGTTCTCGCCCGGTCGCGCCACCACTTTCTCAGGGATGTAGCTCACTGCTGCACGCACAAAAAACACCACAATACAGTTAGGTTTTTCGTTTGATTGTTTTTTTAGCTCCCATAAGGTAAGGCCTTGAGGTCTGAAGTTGTATAAACCTGCTGTAGCTCCCTGGGGTTTATCCTCTCAAACTCAATCAGGATTTCGAATGGGTTTCTGGTTAGATGCCTGTAATAACATCTGTGGTTAACACAAGATAAAGAGATGTTCGTGTTTTGGTGTACGACATAAAACACGTTAGCGAAAAAATCCGTCATTTTGTTTGTTCTCTATTGACAAGATGTAGAAGTTTTGTGGTGATATGTATAGTTTTGGCATGAAGCACATCCTAATATATATATATATATAAAACTGGGTAGCAAAAGGAATGAAGGCACAAAAAGCTGGATGAACTTTAAAAGTAATAAAGGAGAATAAAACAAAGACCCTCAGTTCAAGAAACATCCGTCTCATGTGTCAATCAGCCAGAGTTTCCATGATGTCTTTTACAAAAAACTAAAAATCTTTTTCTTTGTTTGGGACCTGGTCTGAAAAGAGTGTGAGGATGTGAGGGGCGTCTAACCACCTCTTCAGACGCAGCCAACCAAAACATCTGCGTGGAATAAAAGGAAAACAAAAGAAATATGACTCATCAGTCACACAGGTGAAGAGCTCAACAAAGAAAACTATTTCATGTGTCATTATTGTTCAAAGATATTTTACAGCTGATATGCATTTTTAAAAAAAACTTTTAATTAATTTACTTTGCTGTTTTTCTCCTCCTGTCATCATTTGATCTGCGCTAAAGTAAAGTTTCTCAAGATGACTCAGAGTTGTGGAGTCTCGCAAACTTTTAACCCTGTGACACACAGACTCGTTTCTTGCCAAGTTTCCTCATGTGATTCAGAGACACAAACACACACATGTGTACAGAAAACAGTGGAAAGCACGTATGCACACGGACATCTAATGGCAACACAAAGCTCTGGATACTGGAGTCTAATGGGTGACAAGCAGCCAACATGAGCTCGTCTCTGATAAACGGGATCATGTAGAGTGTGAGAACAATTCTCACTCTCTTGTCTCTAATCTCAGTTTCATGGTTTAAAAACAGACTCTCTGCATGGATGGCTGCTTCATGTTTATTTTTCATTTTCCCAAGACACTGACTGAGAGGTCATTCCCAAGGCCAGTGACCTGCTACAGATCATACAGTACGACAGAGTCCATCCACATCCACCACACTGGAATCACTCCTTCATTAATAGCTAATGAGCTGGTCTCATAAATCTACCTGAGAGATAATTGAGGTCGATTGTTCATCTGCCAGTCAGTGATGAGCGCTGAACTGCAGCCATCAGAGTTCATTGGTGCGATTATGAAATCTCACTAACTGATTTCAGAAACCAAAATTAGCTCTCAGTTCAGCTCAGCTGTTGCACTGGCAGTATTTTCTTTTATGTCCTTTTGCTTTGGTTTCCAGATTTGTGAAGCCTTTTTATAACCTCCACAATGGAGGTTATCATTCAGTTTGGTGTGAGGGGGGAAGGGAGCTTTTAATCTGTAATCTTTAAGTGTGATTAAAGAAATGATCTTCACCGATGTCTTTTCCACAAATCTGTCTCTACACAAACAGTTGGAAGTGAACAGCTCTTACTGTCCAGGTAGATGTGGTGAGGTTCGCTCCACTCGCTCCACACTGGAGGCTGCTGGAGGCCGGAGCAGCGGGCCTGGATGGTGTAGTTCAGTCTGGGCTTGAGCTCCAGAGACACCCGGGGCTCTCCGGACACAGACACCAACTGGAGACAGATGGGGAACAGCACACATCACACAACTGACCCCAGGACAGTTCAAGGTCAGTGTCAAATATATTATATAGCACAATTAAATCAACCACAGTTGACCAAAACGCTGAACAGGATAAAAATATCAAACACAAAAGTATAAAAGTAGACAACAAGAACATTTTAAAAATAAATACATAAGCAATAAAGGAGGTGAAGTCGAGCTTAATGTGAATGCCTGCAGGAAGAGGTGAGTCGTAACATTTGGGTGTGTTTACACGTGAGAACGATGACTGAATCCATCATCACAACACGTCTGTTTGGTGTTCCAGCAACTCTTACTGTTACCAAAACACACAACCTGAAAAGAAGTGTGTGTATTGACACCTGCTAATCCGGGCCGTCTATGACCATATTTTACACGAGCCTACAGGTTCAGAATAAGTCACGTGCTGTTATGATCCTAGTTTACACCCAAACTAGTGGAAGTTATATTAAGAAGCATCATATTTGAATCATCCACCTTGAGGAGTCTTCAACAGCAGTGTGACCTCTGTATGAATCATGGAGTTTCCCATCCACTGTTGAACACTGAGTGCACTGTTACATACTAAACACTGTATGAGGCCATTAAAACCCAACTGACTGTGAGCAAGTCACACAGAATAAACACACTGTCCTGTCAGTGGAAATGTGTGCTGCGTACATTATACTAAAATGCAAATACAGTAAGTGTAGGTGTGACTCACAGCCGAGTTTAGTACAGTATTTTCACTTCTGCTTCTGAAACATATTTTGCACCTGATGTTACGACTTTCTTTGTAATCTGCGCTAAACATTTCCTGTTTGAAACCAACTGAAGAGCATGAAGAAGATTGTGACATTTTAGTACCACTTTCTAATAAGGCACACTTTGGTGTTGCTGTTTTATATTTTTGATTATTATTATTGCTGATGTAATGATGTTTTATTATTATGTATAGTATAAAAGCATTATTACCAAATAGAAAAAATGAACACTAAAACGGTGCTTTTTACGACCTGGAATCCACATGTTGTTAATATTAAGAGCTTATAAGTGATCTATAAGCATCAGTAAAGCCATTAATGACAGTTCACAAACACTTTATGAACTTTCCTTATTATTTAGTGATACTAGTGTTTTCAGATCACATGATGAGTTCTGCAGCAAACTCCAACAAGGAACCACATCTTGGATAACATCTTATCAAAGTGAAGCGTTACCTGCCAGGCTGGATGTGTGGTGTTGGAGGAGTGTCGGACTTCATATCTCAGCGGTCCGCTATCAAAGTCTGACGGGTCGTCCCAGTGCACAATCAGCTCTGCCTCAATGGTCTGGACATGTGACAGGTTGACTGGAGGACTTGGTTTCACTGCAGAAAACAAACAGATCATCCCACAAACACACTTTTACAGTAGAATCAATACATTGCTGTTCAAAACACCACTTTGATCCTGATACATCAATGGCATTTTATTAAAGGTTACTAAATCCTATGGATCATTACAATCAATGTACACATAATTAGAGGATTTCTGCCTTATTGCTTGTAAAAATGATAACATCTGGATTTAGCATCAGTGAGAGATTTAAAGGTCAGCTGTGCAGCCGTAAGGTCACTTATAAACACTTAAACATGACGTAACAGCACCGTGCATCCAAACATGCTGCAATGTCTTATTTTCATGCAGCAAAGATCAATTTGCTTCCTATCCATATGCCAGGATGATCAATAACAAATAAATAAATCACATCTGAAGGTAATGAAAAGTATTGACAGATTATAATTAAATTCCTCTGCAAATTCTCTACATACTATATGAAGCGCATGCATTTAAATGTCAGCTCCTAATGAGTGGATTTTAATCAAAGCATATAGCTGGGAATGTTTTTTACAGCAGGAATCATCTGTGCAGCATATTGAGCTTCACATTTGGAACGAATGACCATTCAGACGGATTTCAGAGGCGTGGACCCAGACTTATATCAACTGCCATTCACTGAAGTGAGACAGGCTCAATTATGACAAATACAGAAAGAGATAATAGAGTCTCATGAAACCACAAAGATGCCTCCCGGGAGAGAAGCGATTACTCAACTCCATGAGTAATAGCTCAGCTATTCATTTTCCAGACTGTTCTCACATCAGATGAGCTTTTTACTTTCTTCTAAGGAACTAATCATGGTAAACATGTAACTTAGAAATCATCATTCTTAACGTTGATGTTTAAATAAAGATAAGGCTTCACTAATATTAATAGCATGAAATATGCAAACTCTCTGCAAACTGTGAACAAATATTTAACAAAAAAGGTTCAAGGTGTAACCCGCAGCTAACTCAGTGTCTCTATGACAACACTGTATGTCCTGCATGCATGAGAAATGTACTTTCATCATTCAGATCATGTTTAAAGTTAAAGTCCAGTAGAAAACCATGAGACCAGTTAGACTATTAGTTTTTGTTGTTTTGCACAATTATTGGAGCTGCAATTAATTTAATATTATTCAAATAATATTCAGATTCTCAATTATGAATATTAGGTTTCTTGATCTTACATTGCTGTCGATTAAAAATTTGGGATTTTGGACTGTGATTTTCATAATAAAAGATTAATTAGGATTAATAAAAAAAATATTTCTTTTAAATCATCAAATTAACTGATACACAGATATTAAGTACTTGCTTAAAGTTATGGACATTCAAGCAAACAACTAAAACAATTTTCAATTTCACAAAACCATTTTGTCTTTCTCATAAAAGCCATCCATGAATATGTTTAGTATAATCATACAGAACATAATAAAGTGCAAATCACAGTACTGTTAACTTTATCTTCTATCAAAGGTTGGATTTTTAGAGGAAAAAAGTGTTGCAGCTTAGTTTCAAGAGCATAAAAAGGACAATGGCTTTCCTAATGACGCTGTAGCACAGACTGAATGAACAGCAGAAGAAAAGGAAAAACACGCTTTTAACCACCAGTTTCTGTTCTGCTCTGTCAGTTTAACCCAAAGGTCTGGTTGAACAAAGTTATGGAAAGTCCTTCTTTATCACTGTGGAGATCTGTCTCTCTCACACACGCACGCACGCACGCACGCACACACGCACACACAGGGCCATGGCCCTGCTGCTCTCAGCTCCGTATTCCTGTCATGTCTGCCAGTCACAAGGTAACAAAAACTCTTTCTCCTTATCTGTTCAGATTCATCACTTTGAAGCTGGACGTTGTTTTAAACATTAATCATCGTCTTCATACATGTCTGAGTTTATTCTCTAATGCCAGTAATTGCCAGACTTACTATAAAATAACAGTGTATCCTGATAATGTCACACTAAAGCACTTAAAACTACCAAAATATATATTTATGGTCTTCAACTTTAAAAGCTTTACATTTCAAAAGGGTTTTGGAATAACTACCTGAGAAATTCTTTGAACTATTCTCAGTACTGCTTTCCAGAGAGGATAATACCTTCCTAATTCTAATATGTGATTGGACATTTAAAAGATATTTGATTTAATAGAGAATTTGCGTTGTATTTCTTGTTTTGTTTTATTTATCTATTTTTATTTATATGTACGCTTAATATATTTTTTATTTTTAGGTGAGGTTTTAGATAAGCCCGTAGTGTGTTTCTACCTCATCTGCCCATGTATATTATTTTTATTGACTTTTTCTATGGCTTTTCTTTTAAATAAAGAATTATAGACTAATTTATGTACTTTCATGAATGAAACTCCAACATCACAGCCATAACTCTAGCTGCAGTGGAGCAGGAGTTTTCCAGTTAAGCAATATTAAAGATTGGTTCCATTTCTTAAAGATGATTACAGTATCAGGTGTAAAGCCTAGAGTCCATAAAGTCTTCCTCCAAAAAGTATTCTTCCACCCTCCTCCTTATAATAAACAAAACAAAATCCCTTTCTTACCAGGCCGGGCAGGAATCCTGAGGACGACTGATGGAGCGACGGCCTTGGATATGCTGACAGTTACCACGACGTCAAAGCCTGTTGTAGCATCGAGAGAAACTGAACACATGAAGGAGTCCTCGGCCTCACAGACGACAGGACTATCAGCTGCAGTTTTCCCATCATTCACCTCTGTGTCGTCTTTTTGGGGCCTGAGAAATGGATACAAAACATACTTTAGTCAGTCTGTTTTCTCTGTGGAAACATCTGAATTAAAACATTGAATCACAACTAATTATCATTAAATGACCAAAATAATATGACATTATTAGCCTGCTTGAAAAGTCTTTGAACAACTATAACACCAGGAACCTTTATCTGCAGATGGAGAGTATGTGAGATGACTAAAAGCTCCAGAAGAGCTAATAAAAGGACCCCAGTGTGTGACATCTCTCCTCAAGTGTCTGTTTGATCAGTGGTGAACTGGTCTCTTTATCCCCGCAACAATAAAAGCCTGGAGCCTGTACAATATCACGTTCCTCCTCTGCTGATCATACACATACTTAACCTCCCACTGAGCAGCCGGGAAAGGTTCAAACACACACAAACACACACACACACACACACCAGACTCATTCTCGCACACACAGAAAACCGGACAGAGAAGGAAAAAAAAAGAACAATAAAGGGGTGAAGGTTCATACTCACAAAAGACGTTGTAACCTGACTGCCATGAGGTCAGCATTCTGCGTGCTTGACGGTGGACCGTGAGACTGAAGTTCACATGTTAAGTTTTCCCAGTTTTCATTAATTCTGCACAGTATGTCCAAACAGGTGCCTGACGAGTAATAAGAAATGCATATTAGTGGCACAATCAGCGTCCTCTCCATGTGACATTTGCATCCGTCGACCCTTTAAATGAAGGCTTCTGAGAAAACGGCCTAGTTTCTTATTCAGAGAAATAAGCCTCTTATATCAAATTAAACTACGGTAAGTGAAATATTATAGCTGCCAGTAGCAATATAGTGGCAAGGCTCCTGTCTGTAAATGCAGTCATAGAGGGCATGGGGATAAAATCTTCTATCCTGATATAGATAATTTCATATCTCAATGACGATAAATCATTATATATCATGTTTTTTGGTTATTCGGTTAATAATTTACATTACATGATAAAGCCTTTTTTTTGCATGCTCCACACTCAGTGACACTCAGTGTTAGCTCCATGGTGCACTCCAGCGTAAGCGTTATCTAAATGACGTAAACTTCAGTAACGCAATTCGGCGGCTGGTTTTTGACATTGTGATACAAACATTATAGAAAAACATAAACAACAAGCCTTTTGATATTGTTAAGGTGAAAAAAAATATTGTCATGTCATCCAGCCCTAATGTTTGTTATTATCAAATTCTACAATGTAATCTTATATCATTATTTCAAGATAATTGTTCACGATATCACGATATGATGCTTATAACAGACGATAAATTATTGTATTGAATTATTTAAATGAATTGAAATTGGAACGTATGGAGCCTCAAAATCGTATCCATTGGTGGGCTGCTGTGGCTCAGGTGGTAGAGTGGTCCCTGAAGGTCAGAGGGTCGAAGGTTCGATCCCTGACCACATCATCAGAGTATAATTGTTAATTAGCAAGGTAAGCATCAACTACCAGTGAATGAATGTGTGTGTGAATGATAGTAAAAGCGCTTTGAGTGGTCGCTATATAAGCGCAGTCCATTTATCTATAGCAGAACGGTTCCTGGCTACCCAGTACACATATTGTCCTTAATATGTAAGGTTTTTGTTAGTTCAGTCTGTGGAGTCTTTAGCCCACACTGACTTGTCGACGTTTTTCGGTGCTGAGAGCAAAAACGACTGAGCAAAATGAGCAGGGACTTTGGAGCTGAATCATACTCCAGACTGCCATAAGGCGTCATAAAGCAATGAAGAGGCACAGCGTTAAATCCTCATTTCATGGACATAAAGCTGAAGGTCTTGGTGGATCACCATTGATTTGAATGCGTCATAGCGCCTCACAGATCAATGAAAACAAACAAATCCTCTTCACCTCCCTCTTGTCTCAATATTGCCTCTCCTCCATCTTCACCTCCACGCTGACAATTATAAAGAGAGTATTTCTTAATTATGACTCACTTGAACTGGCCCCCATTGGCTCCTTAAACTCTTTAAACTCTCATTCATTCTCTTTTTGCTAGAAAACAGCGGTGCTGAACCATTTCCTGGATAAGCGAAGGAGGTGAGAAACAGCTCGGTGATTCTGTTGTGGGGATAACAGGGAATCCTCGTGAGCCAGACAATCTTGTGAATTGACAGCACAAGACTCACCCTGATGGGAGGCCCGGAGGAGGGATACACGCCGAAAAGCCATAAAAGGGTAATGAGGCTGTCAGGCTGATCTTTAGAGGCATCTCTATCGGTGACGAGTGACGACACTGCAGGAAGAGTCACGAGGCTCTGTCACAGTAACCCTGCTGGTTGTTTTGCTGAGCAGCATCACACAGCTGCCCTGGTGCTACTCGGGATCAGAAGGGTTTTCTTTCTGATGTTTGTGCTGAACATCTTGTCTGAAGTCAAGCGTGGAATAGTGTGAAACCATCAGTGTGTTAGGGCACAAACAAAAAGGTGATCCATTCATCCAAATGTTGTTTTGTGGCATCGGTAAAGGTTGAAAGTTCCACGAGATACCTTAAACCCAAAATAAGATTTTTCCGCACCTCATGATTCAGTGTCAAGTTTAAATGCCAATGCTTGAAGAAGAATGCTCTAAACGTAGCAAGGCAGTAATTAAACAAATGAAAGGGGGATCATTCACACCAGAGAGACCAGAGTTTACATCCAGCCAGACACCTGCAAAAAAAAGAATTTTCTCTAACCTTAACCAGGTGTTTCAGCTGTCTCACCATATCTGTACCAAACAAATGCATAAATACATGACTTTGGTCCTACCTGTAGTGCTATTTGTCAATCTACATTGTTGTGGTGTTGGAGATACTGGCTGTATGACCCTTTGCTTGTGGTGAGACCCAAGATAATCCAGAGACTTTGTTGTGAGCAGTCTCATGTGGGATCTATGTTAATTCTAGTATAATTATTAAATATTGGTGGTGGGCTTTCCCTCTAACCATAGTTTATTTGCCATGATCCTGATATTAACCACAGTTTCAAGAATTGTTCAAATGTTCATATTTGGCATAAAACAAGAATAAACATTAAAATCTTTGGATGTGAACCTTTTTTTTTTTTTGCAGAATTATGAAATATTAACTTGCTTTTGAATGGGTTGACAAAGCTTAATTTCATGGGCCCCTTTGGAAACCGTGCATGCTGTAGTGAATGTGGGACCAAGTCTATAAATAACCACCCCATGGAGCAACTAAAAACGGATCATTAATTGTTACAAATCTTCTCAACAAAACATGAAAGATTCTTTGAATTAATCATATGAGCAAAAAGTTTTAGGTACAAGCCGGTCGCACAAGCCTGCATCCTCAATGCATAATGTTAAAAGAGAAATTAAAGCCTGTTTCTAGCTTTGATTTTGAGACGTCTATCACTGATAGAAGTGTGCAAGTGTGATTAAAGCACTGAAGTAGACCCAGAGGTGCCACAGTGCAAAGAGATTATTGCCAGATAATCCAGTTTGTGAGGTTGAAAAACTAACTGAGTAGCCTCAGTATGGAAATTCACACTGCTGCTATAAGATCCATAAGATGGAACTCTAACTGTACATATTTCTGTATGCTATCCACTGGTTTATCTACATAAGCCAGGGCAAAACCTTACACTACTCATTTCTTTGGTAAGAAACATTTTTGACATGAGAGTTGAATAAACTCTTACCACCAGAGGTTTCATGGTGACGTGATTCTGCGGTTGAGCTCCTGAAGCTGCAGAGGGGAGAGTGTGGGAGGTTTGATTCAGAGCGGTTTGTCTCCGCTGTGTGTGTGTCGTGGGCTGCAGGTGAGTCACAGCACAGCTCATCCTGCCATGGGAGGTCCAGGACACCTGAATGAAGGGAGGCTCCCTCTGCAGGCTGCGAACACTGGCCACCTGCTCACAAACACACAAGGACAGTTAAACAAAGAAAGAAATATTCACAGTGTAGTTATATTTTAAGCCTAAATCAGAAAAGTCACATTAACGTATGCTGCTCTTTTTTTATCTCTACATGTTTCCAAATAAAAAAACTGGGTCCTAAAAACTATGTTCCCATACAGCAAAGCTTCAGTGTCAATTATGTTTTGAGGGAAACATATTTTCTTCTGGATTACATTTGTTTTTAAATCAACGTTGCCTAATTTACGTATCAAACATACATATTTTGACCTAAAGCATGATCTTTTACTAAACCTAACCAAGCACTTGTGTTGTCCAAACCTAACCAAACTGCAGCTGTTTCACAGCGTCAACCTGGTGTTTAAAACTACAACCCGAAATCCAAGAGAAAACACATTTCCCTCTAAACGTAATTGACAATGCAGTTTAGTTGTTTGGGAAGGTCATTAGTGAGGAGACAGCGCTGGGTTTTGTATGTGTACTGTAGAGGCATACCAGTCTCCTCTTCAATACTGTATTCACATTATAAGATTAAAATATAAAATATATAAATTGTTTTACTAAGCAATGTGTTGTTTTTTTTACCCAAGCTTCTCTGATACATGTCCCTTTGTCAGCAAAGTGCTTTTTTATTAATCAAACATAACTCAGGTAACAACAAGTTTTCCTCGTGTAAAAGACTTGGTAGTAGTAGCTGTACATGCTGTGATACATTGAATTCTCTATCTGCCCCTATCAACTAATCAGGAAGACAGGATTGATGAAGAAGAAAATAACGTTTTTTGACATTTTTTATAATAGTGTTCGTTTCTGTTACCCAAAAAATGTTGCAATATCAACGGCTCTCTCTGAGACATCCTGCGCGTAATGTAATTTAAAGCGAGGTCACAGCTGACGGCTTCGATAAGCCTGTAAGTCTGTTTGAGTGTCAGAATAACAGAAAGAGCAGGAGAGACGGACAAAGGCCTTGTCCGTCTCCACCTGAGATGATATTGATTTAGCTCAGGTGAAACTCATCATGTAGGTTTGATAAAAGGGAGTGGATAACATGCTGCCCTTCCAAGGAACAGGACACTGTTTTCATTCTAATCCACACAGGGGAAATCTGTCAACTATACTATAACACTAGAAATGTCAGTCTTGTGTATCTAGGGATTAAACAGGTTTAGGCGTTGTGACCTGGGTTACCTGAGGACTACTTTCACACCAATTTCAGCTCCAACTTAAATTAATCGTACACTCCTGCCAATAATTAAAACAAGCAACAGGGATTTACGGATTTAAAGACTTCCATCTCCATCCAAGAAGGCCAATCTTCTCGTGCATTATTAACATCCAGAATTACATTTATAATAACATTTACAGAGTCTGTTTGCCAGGACCAAAGCCTCACAATCTCCTGATGACAACTTAAACCTCTCACGATGATGTGGCACGCACATGGTTTTCAATTTAAGTTCAAGATTTCCTAAGAATTGATTGTCTGTTGGCAAAACATCAGGGTGTTGCATGAATAATATACTGTATCATACATGTTTTCTCCAATAACTAGTTTGAATCAAGATTTGATTTGCAATATGATTAATTATATTGGAGGGAATTAGACTTTTTTTCCATGATTTATCTTAGTATTTGACTTTATTCAGGAGGTATTTTGACACATATTTTGCACCTGGCTGAGATCTGGATATTGTACTAACTAGTCTATAATGAGATTGCAATTCTATTATCTGTGCCTTGCTAACTGTCATGAAACCAGAATTTTAAACTTTGATACGCTACCAGTCTAAAATTATGACACAAATTAGGACTTTTTTTTTCTCTCTTTTTTGTCTCAAAATTAACCTCCTGCACACATTGATGTTACAGAAAAGAAATCGCTGAATACAAACTAGCACACAGTCGATTTTCTTCCTCTTTGTTCCGTCCATGCAGCCTTGGATTGAAAATCTGACTTCAGCTGTTTGTTTGGTTTTTAATAGCTTCAGTACTTTTGCTACTTGGGTACTACTGGCTTCTTGTTTTAAACACATGGTACTGAAAAAGTACCCTTTTCACAACCTTATTTTGAGCCGAACCTAGCTATAAATTGGTCTGTTTTATTCCAAACATGAACGGCTGAATGTGATTTATTTTAAGTAAATAAACAGTAAAACAAGGTAGAAGAGGAGATCCTACAAGCTGAGAGGTCACAGCTGTTGTGCTTGAGGTGGAACTCACCGTGGGACACCAGGACGATATTTAACAGGACTGTCAACATTACAGACCGAACCCTGCGGAGAGACGGAAAGTGGATAAATAATGAACTGCTGGACTGAGAGAAAGAAAAGCATGGACATTGCAGCTGTTACAAGAGTAAAAACCTTTGTGATACACATGGCTAGAGGGAATGAGATGCAGTGCGAGAGCGAAATTGAGTGAGTCAAGTACCAAGGGAAGAAGTAGTTGATTTAGGCAGAAACATAACACATGAATGGGGTACTAAAGCATTAAGCTTTTAATACAATTTCCAAATTTCAGCTGGTGAAAAAACAAGAATATGAAAATTGGAGAGATCTAATCTGTTTTCTATCAATCTGTGACGCATGTAGAGGTAGTTGGAAATGGGAGGAAGATCTGCAGGTTATGCATGACAAAAGACTTTTCATGCCTGATGACAAAATATGATGATTTATGATCTGTGGATGTGATAGTGATTACGACAGAAGAGGCATCATGGGAGGGAGTGGGAGGTTTGAGGCATGGGTGCCAGCTGAGAACAACACAGTGCCAGGAAACATGGCTTTCAAACAGTTACACAGTACAGTGGAAGAACTGGTGGACCGACTTCTCTACAGATGAAGTGACTCATCAGACACACAGTGTCTGCACTGAAGCGTTGCGACAGAAGACACTGGTCAGTAGTTCACATTAACGAAAGGCTTTTCAGATCCACAGTTTGTTTTTTATTAGGGTTGGTCAAGTTTGTATTTGAAGGGTACATTGTATTTGTGTGTTCTTTCCAAAATCAAGTTTTTCTTTTTGTTTTATAACCCAATCAAACTGTTGTTGTTTTTTTTGTATCTTTAAATCGTGCAAAATCATGTATTTTTTTTGTACGATCAAGAGAAAAACAATCAAAACGGTGTTGGTTTATATCTGTATTTGCAAATAACTCTTCAATTGTACTGCTGTTTGGATTTTATTAAACATCTTTTATTCTACAACAACCAATTTTCACTCTCCTGATCTCACCAAGAGATATTCAAGCAGTTTCAGTTGTGTCCCGATCAGCATCACAGCAGTTTGTAATCCTATTTGGGGTTTATCCATAAATTCTAACACCTTGTTGGTAATCATTGTAGTAGACAAATCTGAGCTGACGGCTGAAGTAAATAATCCTAATTGTAAACCGCGCAATAATCATCTGATGCAGCTTTTTGTAACTTCAAATGTGAATGTATAACTTTTACCAGTTTTAACACACGCAGAGAATGTTTTCACCTGTAAAACCACATTTACTGAACAATGCTGTTAACAGCTGCTCCAACATTTAACTCCAACAAGTCTTTTTCCCCTTAATTTATTTCCCTGAAATCCTCTTGCTCCGTCTGAAACCATAATCTCTGCAAATATTCCTGGCTGCAAAGAAAATAATGCCACCTAAACCATTTCATAACTATGGGAATATCAAAAATGATGCCTTTCATTTGTTTATTACTGCGATTTATTTAAAACTATGTTTTAAAACTGATATGTATCATGTTATAACAAGACATTTTTTATGTTATTATGATCCATTCAAGAACAATATCAGAATTGTTTTCTTGTTGTTATGCATATACTATTTATTTTTGTTATATTGTGAAATGTTTCATGATAACATTTTGTTACCACACAAAAACTACACTTTCCATCTTTTTGAGGTCAGATGATGTTATTTTTTCCTCAAAACTATGTCAAGTGCTTTAGATTGAATAACATTCACAAGGAGCCCCTTCATCTATATGGGAGGTAGATACAGGTGATCAATACAAGCATCAGTACCAGCAGCAGGCAAAGTAGGTCAACTCAACAACAGATTAGTGTATATAATACACTGTAATACTTACATTGTAGTGGTCATAGCGTGAGCATGGCCTAGCTGGGATTTAGCTGGGGTGAATCTCACTGAGGGGAGAAGAGAGAGAAAAGGTTTTTAGGGATTTGAAGCAAAGCTGCAAACAAGTCAATTTTGACTCCGGCAGGACTGAAGACGTGTCGTGACTGGAATACATATGGATAACAGAGGCAGAACCTCCCAGTCTCCTTCCCTAACCTTCTGTAGCCGCTCTGCATACAGAGACGTAGACTCACGAATAAGGGCTCCGAACAGATGAAAGCAGTTTACTTGGTAGGAAGTTTAAGGCAACAGGTGATCAGTGAGTGAGAGCAAAGTAACAGGCAGGAAAAACAGGAACAGGCTGAGGCCCAGCACAATATGCAACCACGACAGTTTGTAAGGGACTGTTGACAAGTGTGACATTTATTGTTTAACAGGTATTTGTCAGGACTCGGGAAACCCAGCATGAAGTTAGGAAGAGAATTTTTAAGCGAAACTTCATAATGTGGGGTTAAAGAAAATGCGAATAAGGGATGTTTTCATCAACTGGTTTAGAGCAAATAAACAAAGCTGCATAGATATACTTTTGTAAGAAGATGGCAGTGTAATTTATTGATGTAGACTAATCCCTCAATAAACAGTAGAAGAAGTAGAGTTGCACGAGAGACAGAAAACAACAAAAGAGAGGATGTTACAACAACTTTTTTCCTCCCGCGAGAGAGAATTGAGTCTTCAAGAATTAGATTCAACTGGGCAACTTATAATTCTTCTTTATCAGCTCAGAAGCAGCTGATCTGTCATGTGAGTTAAATATTCACTACATTAGAACTTATTTGGAAAAAGCATTTCAATCTCTCCTTTAGTGCATTAACTATTTTACAAAGCAGACACAATCCACCTCAAGCAAGTGTAAAAACTTGTATGTGCATTTTCGAATTTTGGTCTTTCCATCAAGCCTTTCTCATGCGCATGGAAATGAATTGATGAAACACGACTCATGTCACACAAGCTACAATGACTTCTATCAACAGAATCACTCAGCTTTTACATTTTTTTTCTTTTGCTTATTTAGTGTGCACAAAACACGGTTATATAGCTTATACCCAAGTGAAGAGTTTGGGAGGTTTGGCAGTTAAAAAAAAGTCGAGCTTACAGTAAAGCAAGTGCAGGAATGTGGGAACACACTGAGGGTAACCACGGGGCAGGAGGGGATAGTGACTGAAAAAAATAAAGAAACCGGACATAAATGACTCATCAGTGGTCGGCTTATAGACACCTTAACTAATGAAATAAGCTGCTGTTCATTCCTGTGGACTTGCTTTTCTCTTGAGGTCATCATCATGTGACAGAATCATTTCCTAGAACGACAACCGCACTTCTTGTTAGATTACAAGATGTTGCTGGATGTTATTCGCTTTTTTTCTTACAGCATTCATTCTTTCAAGACATTTTGCCTCTAAAAATGTGCTTATTTCTTCTCCAGTCTTTCTCATCTAATAAATTCATGCTATGCTTTTATTTTGATTGACGCTTCCCTTCATTAGAAAGCTCTCTGCTGCTAATTGTGGTGCCAAATGAGTGCAGCAGGACAACAAATGAATACAGTGCAACTGTAACACAAGCCAGTGAGCACGTCTATTAACTCATTGATATGCCAGACTAAGACAAGCACAGCACGTACTGAAAAACAGCACCGTGTGTGTGTGTGTGTGTGTGTGTGAGAGTGAGTGTTAGTGCCAGAAATGTTGAGTTCAGTGTGTATGATGATGATGTGAACATTTGCCAAGTCAATGTGTGAATATGTGCTTAATTTTGTTAATGTTTACAAGAATCTGTCAAAGTGTCCAGTCAGTGTGTGTGTGTGTGTGTGTGTGTATCTTCACTGCAAACAATCACAGACAGTCAAGTTGTCCGACTTGAATAAACAAAAACAATGAACCATGCAATGTAAAGCGGCGTCATCAGCATGAGGAGAGGCCATCAAAACAAACCGTTCCTGCTAACTCCTGGTAGCTCGTGAGACGAGGAATGACTTGTCATGTGCTTTATCATCTGTCCATAAATACTGAAATGTTTCTGGAAAAGTGTTTCCATGTTTACTGACTGGAACAGAGAGGGTGCTACTGTGATTGATTAACCCCAAACTAAGAAAAACTGCAAGCATCACAATTTTGTTCTCCATGCACTGTTAATGTTTGAGTGTCCCGGAGGTTTGTTGTATTATTTTTAATACAGAACTGTCATGGTGGACTTTGGACCGACTGTACTGTGTTTTTCCCATTCTGAATTTTTTTGTTATTTATTTCACTACCAATGAAAAAGAGAAAAATAATTGGATCTCATGTTGTCGTATCATCCAGCCATAATTTCAATGTAAAAGACTATCTATTGAGAAATTGTTGACAAAAATAATAACAATAACAAGTGAAGGTGCATTTTCACATTGATTCCACATAAAATATACAAAATCCAACATTTTCTTTGATGTATCCAAGCAACATCATATGCAAAATCTAACCTTGCCTTGGATGCAATCCAGCACCACCACCTACAAAGGTTTTATCTTATCAGAGCTATTAATAGGATTGCTGTCAGTATAAACAGTATCATAACAGTGTTACAGTCAATATCTCAAAGCCTTAAAGACTCAAAAGAGACAGAGATTTCATTTATATAAAGGGGCAGCTGTTTGTTTACCACTACATGCTCTTTTGTATTGCAGGTGCATATAATAATCACTCACTACAGGATATCCATATTTATACACTAATACTTGATTGGAAGTAACAAAAAAACTGTGCTGAGTAGCCACTGGATGCTCCAAAGACAGCGGTGTGATGGATGAACATGACAGCAGAGGAAAGGGGCGGCTGAAATCAACGCTCCTGACATCTTGGACACATTCAGTGACATACCTGACCTTTAACCTTTAACCCCAAAAACACTGGTTCGTCCCCCTGGTGTCACCAAAGGAAAGCAGGCAGAGGCAATCAAGTCTTCAGATACCTTGGCATTACAACTCTGCAGTCATCTGTAAACTGAATCACCCGATCTTCTTCTTCTCCTGTACACTAACATTACAGAGCCACTTCTTCTGTTTGGTGCCATTACAGTCATCTTTCTGTGCTCTACCAGCACATTACTCCTCTTCCTGCTGGCTGCAGGTATAGATGTGCAGAATAGATAGCAGGAACCTTGTCCCTAAAGCCATACAAGCCATACTAAATTGTGGTGTGAAGAGTGCTAAAACTCATCTCTGCTTCTTTGTACAATGCCTGTATAATTCTGTTTGTTATGTGTGCATCTACTGTAGAAGAAACTCATATTTGAAGTCAAATATACCATCTATCTAGTCAGTGAACTACCACTAAATAATAAAGATATTTTGTTTATATGTCTCAGTGTCTTGCAACCTCTGTAGTGCTATAAAGATTCACAACAGTTCTGTCAGCTGAGTCAGTATCTCTTGTTGTACCTCACTGAAGAACCAGCAATGCTGGACGTTCTCATAAAAAGTCACCTCCTGCCTTTGCTCCTTCTTCTTCAGTTCTTTGGAAACAATAAGGATCAAGACAACTATGTCAAACTATTTTCCACATGCAATAAAAAAAAAAGAAAAAAGAAGGAAGCTCTGCCCCTCTTCTCCATGTCCTCCAGGGACTCCACCTCGCCAACTATTCATCCAGGTCTGACTCACACTCTGCCAAGCTGCTCTGCACAGGAGGCGCGCCGGGGCTTGTCTCCCCCCTCACCAGCAGCATATTTCCATTTATATAAAGTTTTTCTACCTCTAGACAAACAGCATGCATGCCACACGTGTCTCCCTGGTCAGTTTCCCATAATGAAAAGTGCACCATGAACAAGACAGAAATAGAAAATTATAATGCATTACATCATTGAAAGAGGATGAAAAGTTCAGAAGTACTGTAATGTTAACTCACCATGCACTGCACTCTCCCATTCATTAGATCTACGTACAGAATCTACACATCTAATTACACTTCGGTAAAGTCTCGTTTGTTTGAAATTCGCAGTAATGACAGGAAAAACAAAACACAAAATACATCGGAAAAACACTCAGACTGTCAGTTTGACAGGAGAGGGTGAGTTATTCGCTACCTATGTGTGAAAACCAGACAGAAAGTGCGAAAAGTCACAAGAACAGTTTACAGCCAGCCCGCGAACACACCATGTCTGGTAATAACAAGCGTTAAAAGTGAGAATTAATAGGATAATAAAGTCACGGTGTCCTTACATCACTCTGGGTTTGCGTCCAGGTTTTCTTTTGTCCGACTTCAGGTGAGTTTAAATCCTCAATGAAGATCTGTATGCCTCTCTGTCAGAGTCCACTGTCCATGTTTGAGTCTGAGACTAACAGCGAGGATGGGGAGGAGGAGGATTTCCACAAACAGGGTCGTTTCTGTCCCTCGCGCTGTGTCGCTGACGTAAAGGGCAGCTGAGACTCCCGGCGTAAAGAAACGAGGCTGAACAGTGGAGCTGAGAGGAGGAGAGGAGGAGAGGAGAGGAGGGACAGGCTCCAACCAGCGTCCTGCCCACCGTGATGCGTTCAGGAACACCTCCGGAAATCCTATCTCTTAGGATGAACACAGTAGACTTCTTGGAACAATGTTTTGTTCCGGAAATAAAAAAAAACAAAAGCAACTTGTAGAGCTGCTTGTACTTTACTTGAGTGTTTTAATACTTATTCTCCACTATATTTCAGAAGGAAATATTCTTTGCCCAATTAGGCGACATTTATCTGACATCTAAAGCTAGTTACTTAGTTCTGTGGTAAATTTAAAAAAACGTTTACTTAGCATTAGACAACTACTTTTCAAGTACATTTTTTTAGGGTTATAATAGTAAACAATCAGTTTATTTCCAAATTACATCACGGAAGAACCACATAATGGGCAAAAAAATAAGAAACACAGAAGGAGAAAAGAAAAAACAACAAATGTGGACAGCAAATTAGCATTACATGCTAGACAGATCACTAAATAACTGGTTATAATAATAATACTGTATGGTAGACTTTTGCCATTGTTTACATGTTCCTGAGACTGCAGGAATGTAACACAATCAAATAGAAACACTTTTAAACAGGGGAATGATTGAGCACATTTAGATCTGTGTATATGACATTCACAAAGCAGGATAGATCCATCGAGAATGATCATCATTTACAACGACTAAAACATTGAGATCCTTTATTTTATTTAGGTGTCCTGTTTGGACATTCATTGTTAAATAATACATATTCCTCTGGGGAAATATATAAATTATAACGCTACATTTACTTATCTTGCAATTGACAATAACATTGTGCTTTGCTACCAGCTTGTATGTGGTGATAAGTAGACTGCTGGAAACATGATGAATGACATGATAATATTTCTCCCCAGCGTATCTGTCTTCCTATGAATGCCACTCCCTTCTGCTCTCTGTATCTCCTCTGATTAATTAAGAACTGACTTCTAGGGACCTACCGAGCCAAAAAACACCCTAGCCAAACAGATGTTACACATACAAACATTTCTTGTATTCATAAAAAAATACAATCAACAGACTGCAGTGAAATGTGGACAAACAAAGGTGTGAACAGTCTGGTGGATATGTGATCTCACGCAGGTTTCTGCTGCTGACACTCAACTTCTTTCTTATTTCTTTCTGTTTTTAAAATGCTCCCAAAAGGCCTACTGGAAAAAATAATTCTACATCCAGATGTGGATCCTCCACCACACCACTAAGTCAACCTACTTTTCCAAATGCAAACAGACAGTCCACCAAATAATCTGTTTTTTGAATGGAAAGTATGTCTGAGGGACTGTTAACCATACAGGGAACTCCACATAGAAAAATGAATAGAGAATGATGTTGTTGTGCTGGAGACTGACATGTGTGTCATATTCATACTTTCCCCACTTAAACCTTTAATTTCCATGGCACACCCGTTGAAAACACAGAATGTATTTTATTTCTTCCACTGCTGCCTCGTGTCCATACATTTTCCAATGTTATATTATGATAGCTTTAATCAGCAGATGCTGAGCCATACAGAAACAGCATGAGGGAACATTGACATTTTAGATGTTTCATGTCACTGGGAATTGTCTGTATATGACTAGAATAAAGGTGGACATTTAGAAACATGACTGAGAAGAGACATGCTCATTTGTGCTCACAGCTCATCAGTGTTTCCCACAGGCTTCATATCTATTTGTGGTGCTGAGTCAGCAAACAGCAGTGGATTCATAAACTACCAATAATGACCTATAGTTTTGCCCTTAAAACTGCAGTTATACATACATTTTATCACAAAACCAATGGTTGTACTGTCCAAATATAGAAATTATTACCTTTCATTTTAATTAATACCGTTGTAACTAACTATTGCATTGGTGCTGCAAATTGACTAAAGCACATCTATTCATCCATTTATTTCAGTAAGAATAATTACATTAACACGTTTGTTTACTACTTTTTGTCCTCAGGTGTTTTGCATGCTACCAGCTGTCTATCTTCCCTCCAAGATCAATAAAAAGGTTCAATGTAATGTTCCCAACACATCCGGAAGCTTGTTTGTTTGTGACAATAGCTGTCTGACTGCATATCGGATCTGCACATATCACCACTGTGCAATATTAATCACAACAAATCACTGGCTGTCAGACAGAAAAGACCTGTGGCATTGTGTGAAGTGTCATATACTGGTGTTAGCAGCAGAGATTAAAAAGTGAATATCATGATGACGAGTGAACGGCTGGTATGTAGGCGTGCATCCTAATTAAAAGGTTGAGGTGTTAACTTACAGTTAATTAGATCTGCTTTATTGGTATGATGTCATTGGATACTCTCAGTAGTATTTTGCTGGATGGTTTTCACAAGGCGCAGTATGTGTATGAGTGTGTGTACACACACACGTCACCACAGAGGAAACCCTTTTTTTTGGTTTAGACTTGCTATAGTTTCATCACAAGTGTAGTGTTGTGGTACAGGTAAGGTTTACATTGTGGGGACAAACTTTAAGTCCAGTTAAACAATTTTTAAATTATTATTCTCCCATGTAATTTTTTCATGAATATAATGTGCATCTAATGTTGTATATTATGCATGTATACGTCTTATCTTTTGTTTTGTTTGTGTTTTTGAAGTGTTATCTTACCTTGACTTATCTTATCTAGTTTAGGTGACAGTCTGGAATTTAGGGCGGGGTATTGTTTAAAATACTTCAATCCAAACTAGTACCCTTAAAGTGATATCGATACTAATAGGGCAGATCATTTGATAACGTTAATTTCTGCTTCGTGCAATATCTATCATATGAATGGAAGCATTGAGTTGCATCAAAATGTCACCGCTACTCCTCCCTATCCAAATGACTTCTTTTTGACTCATTTCATCCACAGGAGAATGCTTACAGTAGGTGGCTGAAGGACGTCATATTTTTCTTGGTCTAATACAAAAAGGATTGAATTCAGGTATTATTTGATTTGTACTGGATCAATCCAGATGACACCTTAAAGGCAATGAGTAATAATACCGAGCCATACAATGACATTCACACTCACATTTACACATGTGGGGGGAATCTGGAGCTTCTGCAGAAGTGGAGAATACATGAAATCCAAAAAGGACACAATTTGCCAGCAGATTTGGACCTCCAACTTTCTTACTGGGTATCAGTGCGAACCACAAAGCCCCTATGCTTCACAGGCTTGAAATACAAAAGATGAGGTTACATTGAGGTTAGGAATAGGCCAGTTATTGTTAAAGTTTTGGTAAGCTTCAAGGGAATTAATGTAATCCCTCATAGGTATCATGGTACAGGTTTGTGTGTGTGAGCTCTGCAGTGAGATGCTGCCTGCAGTCACCATCAAACTTTATGACGTAGAAAGAATGCGTCATCATGCGCCTGCATACATTTGCGTATGTGATGAGAAGGAGGTTCATTTGCAAACGCATTTCCTTGACCTGCGTCATGATGAGGGAACATTTATTTAATCACCTTCACAGCCCGCCGAACTTTATGGAGACGGATTTGCTCATTACTGTCAGCAGCCCGGTGCTGCTCTGTCACTGAATGCTGCAGGGACTGCTGGGGTTCAGCTGCATCTGGTTTCACACACACACACATCCAAAAAACCTCCAGAGTGAGCAGAGAGCGTCAGGGAAGAAGACTGTTTTGTTTCTGCATCTATGTTGTTACAGTCATGCTAATGTCCGATGATTTATGATTTGAAACGTGCCAGAATCTGCTGCTTTCTGTCAAATTATCAAAGTGATATGAATAAGTAGAAAGCTGTCACTGATGATCGCAGATTTACGTCTATGAGGAAAATCAAACACATGCTGGCTTACTTTGGAACTCTGTGAAAATACTTGAAATCGTTTTGATGGAAGCTATTTTTAATAGGAACATGCAGACAGACGTTTTATTCGCACCTACTGCCGACATTACTCATAAAGTCAACATACCTCGAATTCTAGAAACAGACTTATGAAAAAACAAACATGCAGGCTGCCAAAGCTAATCGTTCATGAGGTTGTTCCTGCAAGCCATTATCCCTATAACACCTTCATTTCCAGTAATTCCTGCTTCTGGGATTCTTTTCCAGCATTAAAGTGATACATACACAGGCTTCTATACAGTCCACACGTTTAGGTTCAAATGTAACGTTCACTGATCAGACAGGAGAGTGAGGGAAAATGTGAGCAGGGGTCACACACGGCAGCAGCCTCACGCATTCAAAATGAAGAGATGACATCATTCTCTCCAATGACATCATACCAACCTGGCTGCAAGGATGACATCATCCTCTGGGAATGTTAGCCCCATATAAGGATGTTTGTGTGGAGCCAAAATAAATAAACAAATAATCAAAATATGATCCATGATTGATAACAACATTTGATCCGTGACACCTTAGGCTGTTGTGGAAGGTTTCAGTAACATGTTAAAACATCTATATAAACACTTCATATTTGTTTGTTCAGCTATTGTTATCATTTGTAAATGTTTTACCTTGGTATGTTAGTACGTCCTGAGCTTTCCTCTACAAGGGACACATGTGTTTATTCATTTATTTACACATAGTTAGTGTAGTTATTTGATAATTTCAAAAATATATTTGTGTGTATTTATTTATTTATTTTTCTGTCTTGTTTTTCCACAAATTTTTTCTTCTTTTATTTTTACATTTTATCTATTTTTTTAATGATAACTAATAGTTAGAAGATGATAATTTTTTTAATTTATTTATGATTATTTTTTCTACATGCCTTGTTCTACTTTATCACAATTATTCTTATTATTTTTTATTTTTAATGAACTCATTATTACATACCCAGGAGAGATATAAATGAAGTGATGATTATAAGTGTAGTTTATTTTATTCTATTGTGATGTGAAGCAGATAGTAAATTCTATTTATATGTGAGCATACTTGACCATTGAAATTGTTTATTTTCATTACATTTGGCAAACGTCCCTTTAAAGGTGATCCAGTAAGAAATATATTATTTCTCCCAGGCTCAAATAGTCCTGTCTCTGTCAGAACATCTGAAATGTTTCACCAGCATGACTCATTATTATTACTAACCCCATGTGAAGGTGTGTCAGGGGGTTATTTGACCACAGAGCTGCAGTATCATCACTACAGTAGATGAGTTAAGTGTTTTACACTGTATCAACATTATGAGCTGACTCCTTCTAACAAACAGCCTCCCTGCCCTGCAGTCAGTCTTCATGAGGGAAGCCGCTCATGAATAATTAATCAAGTCTGCGCAAAAAAAAATCCTCATGGGGGATTACATACCAAGAGGGTGATGTCATGCTTGCAGACTGGTTTGGGTGATGTCACTGAAAGGGATGATGTAATCTCTTTATTCCCAATGCATATACATTTGTGCTGCAGTGAGAGTCCCCCTGTCAGCCGACCCCTCTCACATACAGATTCTCTCTCTCTGATTACTGAAGGATGCAACATAAAACGATTTCACATAATAAACTGTGAATGTCATATCTTTCAAATCACCAAAGAGCTCTTTTGTGAAAGGGAGGAAATAAGGTGGAAAATAAGATCAGATGAAGGGCTGTTGTTCAATCAGCTCAAAAGCGAGAAATGGTTTTCTGGATATGGATGGTTGCTGCTGTTTTCAAGCTTTGTTGTTAAAAATATATAAGTGGGATCAATTTTTAAATTTCACTTTCTGCAAGAAAGCTTTTCCTTTAACACACAGACATGACTGATTTAGATATTTTCATTCACCCTTCCAATATTATAATATATAAATAATAATTAATTTTTTGAAAATATATGAAAATCAAATGTAATTCTTCTTTCCCAAAAGCTGTAGCTAGATACCTGAAATATTTTGTCTCCTAAAATAGTGATATTGACATGAAAGCAGCTCTTAAGTACGGAAAGTTTTCTCATTCATCAGGAGCAGAGAGAAGTCGCTGCTGGGATTCACTGGTCTGACTGCTGATGTCTGAAAGCTCAAAGTAGGTCATCCTCCTGGTGCTCGTTTTCCAAAAACGGCATGAAAGAGTCGAGTGAGAGGAAAAGGACAAAGTATGCAGACTGTGTGGAGCACGAGCACAACTGCATCTGACCCTCTAAAGAAATGGAAGCCGCCAAAACAAAAATACATTACTTAATAAAATTTGAAATTTGTAAGGAAATGTTAGACAAATAAATATGTATTTATATATATAAATAAATGAATAAATATAGTAAATCAAATAAAAGTACAAAAAACAGAAAAGTAGACTTATCTCATATTTTATCAATCAATAATACCTGCATTTAATTTGAATATTATTTTTGTTACATTTCATGGAATAAGAATTAATTTATCAAATCTCTTATTTATTTGACAGCTTCAGTCTTCGTCTGGATTTGTTGTGACAGGACTTTAAAAACTCTCAATTCCTTTTCACTGTAACATTTCCCAATCCAATCGTGTGATTGCTGTTTTTTCAACATCTGACATTCTGTCTGTGTTTTCTCTCAGAATATTTCTTTGTAAGTTCTGTGTCTTCATATGTCTGGGAAGTCCACAGACTGTATCCTTCTTTACACTGGCACTCAGGGTCACACTATGAACTTCCTTATTGCTCGGAATTGCAACAGTAACAGTGAAAGAAAGTGAAAGTGGACCAAACAAACAGTCCTGTCTGAAAAGCTCTCACTCCCTCGCCCTTCTTTTTGTCTTTGAAAGACATAAGCACCGAATATAAGCACTTGTTTATGTCATGTATTAAAGCCATACTATGCAGGAATTGCTGCTTACCGTTTGTAAACACAAGTTTAAACTCAGCCACTTAATGAAAGCGACATGAAACCCTAGATTCACTCTTGTTTTGGAAGTAGCTTTGTCTGCTTGATATATTTGCTTTTCTTTGGCACTTTTTTCATAGTTTTGTGTGACCCCAAGAAACCTCCTGAAAACAGCAATATGAAAAGAAAAAGAAAAGAAGAAAGCTGAAAAGAGAAAACGCACGCAGAAAGCAGCGCATCTGCACCTACAGATACACTCATAGAGGGTCAGAAATGATGATTAAGAGATATTACTTTTGTATTACACAATAAATTGCAGTTGTTTTTTTTCTAAAGAAAAATGCAGCATAGTATTCCTTTAACTTGTGCGTAAGCAGATGTGTGTGCTGACAAAGTTTGAGCATAATGTCTTTTCCAGAGAACAGCTGTATCACATGTCCCTTTAAAAACTAGGCCGGCTAAAATACGAGCTGACTCTGCGTTTCTCAAGAATTCCGGCTATTGCAGCCGATATCTAAAAAAATAAAGCAGAGCACCAGCCAGAGGACAGTAAAGCCTGCTGACGTCTGTCTTTATGTGAGCTGACAGAAGGCAGTGGGATCCAAAATCTAAATGGCTTCTTAGCAAAATAGTTATGTGACAAACTGGAGAGTTCCAGCTGCTGTGGTGATGTGATGTGAACAGGTTGGCCAACTACAGGTTTCATTCACAACACGGGCTGTAGATTACATTAACACAGGTTTCTCAAGAGATGGTTTAAAGTCTGAATTTGAGTCTGTGTGATCATCCATCATCATAGACTGTTAATTTGTAGAGCACTTTCACATGTTAGTGCAGTTCAAAGTTTACTATGAAAGGCTGAAATTCTTAATGCAAACATATATACTCATTAAAAGTTAATTTCCTGATAATCCAGAGACTGTGAGAAGTTTTCATTGTTTATTGCACGTGGTAAGAGACCATTTTCTGCTTTGTTTTCTTGATGTTAGCATCTCCAAAGCTGCCAACCATCAAGTGTATTTTTCCCCAAAATACTGTTTATTTACATTTTAATCTTCAATAAGTTAGTTGGGGTTTTTTGGCCACCTGGGGGCAGCAGAAACAAGCTGTAAACATAAGCGCCATCCTTCAGGTCCAAAACCTGCAGTAACTCAATCAACCACTTGAGGCTTGCTCCAAAAGACAGTTCATCCTAAAAAAAACAATGTTCAACTAACCACTTTACGGCAGAAATAAACATTTTTACATTCACAATTCAGAAACCACTTTGGTGACGCCACAGGTGGACTACGTCCATGTTTTACACAGTCTTTGGTGTAAACACCACAATGACAGCTGCTTATTTACACATCCAATAGTTTCACAGCAACATTATTGTTCATGCAGAGTCAGATGAATATCCTACATTCAGCTTCTTACAGCTCTGTTTTTGGTCTCTACTCACTCCTGAGGGAGAAATATTGGGGATGCTAAATGCTCCACTACATTCACCAGCTAGTCGCCTACTGTTTCCGTCTGTCGCTTGGTGCTAAACCGCAGTGCAGAGTGGCAAGATTGAACCAAACTGTTATAGTTGTAGGCAGAACGCTAATGCTCCATAAAGCCGAGCAGAGCAGCAGGCTGATGATTCTCTGCTGGTCTCTGCTGTCAGTCCATTCATTGTGAAAAAAAAAGTGATTGTATCCACTTGACACCACTTCTCAGACAATACACACTGTTCAGACAATAAGTTTATAAAAAGGAAAGGAATATTGGTAGCACTGGTACTTTCCCACTGTTCTGTAGCTGTTTATTGAATTAAGAGAAAAGATTTCCAACTGCAGAGCTGCACATGAGACGCAGCACCTGCCAAATATCAAGTCCTGTGAGAGCAGAGACAGACGGAGCAGCAGAGAGGGAAAAAGAGGGTGAGTCAAGCCAATTTGTGCCCAAACCACCATATGGGAAAAAACCCACTTCAGGTCCAGATCTGCTGACATCTAGAAGTGTATGAAAAGCTTCATACATAAAGCCTCTCTCTCACTGTTCCCTATCATCTTTACAGTCAGTGTTGTCTTGCTCAAAAAGATTATTGACTGAGTCGTTGAATTTAAACAAAATTATCCTTCAACAATTTGGATAATCCATTAATCTTCAAGTCATTTATCAACAAAAATGGCAAACACACACTGGTTTTCACTGTTTTATATTTCTGTAAAAATAAATACCTAGTTTTAACTGTTTATTATAGAAAAAATACTTTGTATTTTTCATTCCTACTATACTTTTTTAAACCTATCATTGTTTTATTAATTGAAAAAACAATCAAGAATTGATACTGAAGAATAACAATTAGTTGCCTACACAGCTTTTCTATTTACTTTCACTTGTCCTTCCCTTGTTTTTCTCCCTCCTCTGTTTTTCTAATAAAGCTGTGCCTGTGTGTCGCAACATAAGTGGATCCCACTTATGACACAATAAACCCCCCAAAAGTGTGTGTGTGTGTGTGTGAAAAGTGTGTGTGTGTGTGTGAGAGAGAGAGTCGGAGAGCAACAACAGGGTGAGTGTGCAGCCCACAGGTCTTTGAAGAGTTAATGAAACAGCCGCAGCTAATAGATTTAATGGGTCTTGTTAGTGCCAATAATCATGCGCTGGCACAAAAAGTGGCCAGGAAAACACAAGGAGCTCTTGTCGTCGGGGTTGGTGGATGCACAACATGTGGACAACACACACGAGTGCCAGATGCGAGTGGATAACATCTGGTAGTGACACCAGCAGGGCTTGGAGATGAAGGTTTGTGGGGGGTGAAGCTCAGCATCAGAGACCAAAGCAAAGAGCCTGAGGGGTGAGATGAGCATTTCTGGTTCATCCTGTGGTTCCTTCTCTCTTTCTTTTGTTTTTAACCTCTCCTTCTGTCTGTGTCTTACGCACACTGACGCAAACACACAGTCTGCAGCATGATGTGATGAAATGACAGCACTGTGTTGACTCTCAGCTTGTTCTCCGCACCACTATAACCACATCATCAGAGCGTGATGGAGTCACTCATAAAACCACAATCACAGTCTCTCCGCGGGACACAATCTGCACCTTGTTTCTGCACACACTCACACATTCAACTGCCCCTGTCACGTATTCCACACCAAGTAGGTTATGTGGTCATACGCTTTCTCCTTTGAGAGGTGAATTATAAGGGAGTATGTCTCCGCTTTCCATCTTCCCAGGGAAAAAACAAATATGGAAAGGATTAGAGAGAAAGAGTGAAAGAGAGAAAGTGCTGAGGCGTCCCAATGCCAAGCATGTGCGTCATCAGATTTTATCATCTAAAACCCGGTGAGCCGCCTCTTCTCAGCCAGCTCAATAAAGAACAGATCGTGGCTGTTTTAAAGCTGCTCTCACCTTGATATATTTTTGTGATTGCTTTGAAACTAATTAGAGTTTTAAAAGTAATGGTGAGCAGGAGAACCAAGCTTGGGATCTCCAACATACACTTGCATTGATTTAGTATCAGTTTGCTGTAATTCCAAGGCTTTAGGATTGTACTGAGCTATACTGTTTGTTGGTCCATTAGTACACTTAATGATCACTATCACACGCAGTTGCATTTTGATTGAAATTATGCAGATTAGAGTCTACTTCGGTCAAGTGTGATTACGTTTGCTGAGCTGGCAACAAAAAAAAAAAAACATTGGCTGATGAACAGGCGAAAAATAACTCCTCACATGGTCTCTTTAAACGGTCACGTTATTTTACATTACATACAGTAGTCATATCACCCTCGTAACCACTTATCTTCCAGCATTTACAAACATTTATTTACTTTTAAAACTGTCTTTTATAACACCTAACCAGGAAGTTGTTTACCATGAACCTAGCTTTATGGTTTAGTAGCATAAATTCACTGAAACTGCAACCGCGAACCCTACGTGTATGTGTGAGGACGTGTGTGCTAGTTTTAGAACACTCGGCTGCACCGCGAGCAGCTGAGATGTAACATTAGCGGATATTGTCATTGAGTTCTTCTTTACCTAGTTTTTTAAACTGCAGCTATACTGGACATGCAATACAGACTTTGTTGAGTCAACTTTAGAGAAATGTTTTTAAAAAAATCTGCACCACGTTTGTTTTGTTGTTTGAGCAATAAGTAATAAAAGATTGTTTGAAATACTTGAATGAAAAAGGGAAAATGAAGAGGGAAGAAGGACGCAGAAATGCAGGAGTTTGGTTTCAAATGAAGCCACTGGGAGTCTCCATTGGATGCCTATAACTCCCCAAACACCCACGTCTGTCTATGCATGAGTAGAGTTTCATTCAGCGCCCACTCCCAGTCTGAAGCAACAGTTAATACCGTTCAAGCAGCTCTCTCTCTCTGAGTCACACCTCTGATATCTACCTTAATGTCTCCCTGCATCCTCTCAGCAGAAGAGAGCAGCAGTCTGGCACTCTGAGTCATTCAAACACCCTAATCTTTCTAAATGAAAGGTCATAAAGCCTGGTGGGAAACTGTTATTTGACTGCTCTGCGGTTTCATACAGTGTTTTTCTGAATGAAAGTGCTCCATCTGCTCCTGCTGAATGAAACATGTGCAGGTGATTTGATGGCCCCAGCCAGCAAATCACCTGCATTGTTTTGTTCGTTTTCATTCAAATGTTTTCCGAGCAAGCCTGGCTTGTAAATGTGGTTTGAGTTGTTTATTTGCAGCCTGAGGCCATTTATATATGTTTTTTTTGTTTACTTGCTTTCTAATGAAGATTGCTAAGGGGCTTGGAGAGGCCCATAGCAGGCTTCAAGCACAACATTATGGTTTAAAAGCAAGTCTGAAAACAGATAATTTAACAAGTACACTGTACATCCATATAAATGCCATATTAGTTGATGTTGTGGTTCCGAAACAGCGATGTTTGTCCACACTTGTTTTTCCAGCTTTCTATTCCTGCCAAATGAATGCAGCTTGACCTTTTCAATTATGGCTACAAAAATCCAGAGGACATTAACTCACAAAAATCCACCCCAAATGACGAGTAGCACTGGCGAGAGTGCTTGTTTATAAAGGGTAAAAAGAGGTGAACAATAAAGTGCAAAGCCGTAATGACAGAAAATGGGAAAAGTGGAGAGGAAGAAGCACAACGAAATGAACCAAAATGGAGAATTTCAATTCACTTGATATTTTCCAATAACACAAGAGCACCAGGTGAACTTCCCTTAATATTGGCACTGCTGCTCCTCAAAAATATTTTTTTTTACCATAAACAGGAACTAAGTGAGGCGAAGCAGTTTGTTGACAGACTCAAAACTCCATAACAGTTGGTCATAACAACATCAGCATAGGCACAAAAACAAACAAAACACTCATTGGCACATATGTGTTTGGCCGCTGCAGGCCCATGTAGCTTTTGTTGGAAATCTATGAAGCTATGAAAGTTTCTATAGTCCGGCATCACTCTACTCAAAGTTTATCATAAAAAAAAAGTTCTGTTCCACGTTTGACTGGATTTTCAACTCGTCTGATTATGTCAGACTGTCCTCCCCCTTAATTATGACCCATGTGTTATTTGTACAGCATCTTATTACGACCCATATTTGGTTGGCGGTGTCATCTCACGTAGTATTTCTGAATGATGTGATGTTTTACGGACTGTAAAAGCAAAAGGGGGAAGTGAGGAAGTACATAGAGCATAAAAATAACAAGATAAAGTATAAAGAGCTAAAAAGTCCACTTAGGGAGGAAAAAAACACAATATTGCACTCAGGAGATCTGCCTTTGTGTCCTGTGTCATTTGAAGTAACACAACTTAACTAGTTTTCACATTTTCACATCATCGCCTCACTTCTGACAGTTATGTGAATTTATTTTACTTTTTGAACTGTCTTTTGTAACATCTACTGTTGTGTTCTGCCCTAACTTCGGGGATGTAGTTTTGTTGCAAAAATGTAACTGTAACGGTGACAAAGCTTTGGCATCAAAACCTGATGTATTTGGATTTTATTTCAAATGTAGCTATATAAATAAAATGTAGATTCTATCGGTAGCTTCATATTAACGTAGAGATAGAAATGTGTTTGGTAGAGTGGTATCAATGTCTCTCAGCAAGAAAGAAAATCAGTGTATTTCAAAGAGTCTAAAAGAATGACAACTAATTTACCTTCACCAAAGATTTTATGTTTTTTTGGTTTCCTTTGTTTGCTTGTCAGCAGGATTAGGAAAAAGACAACTGTCTGGATTCTTATTAAACTTAGTGGAAGAGTGTAACATGGGCCAAGGAAGAAGACATTACATTATGGAAAAGTACGAATCATGGGGTGGATGCAAAGATAATTTTTCACTTTCCTTTAGATTGTGGGATGGGGCACGGTCTTGACTTTTGCACTCTGTGAGTGCCCTTCTAGTTTAAACCTCATGTTACAAAACACCACAAATTCCCAGAAGCAAATACTGGGGGCAAGACTGAGTGTCCTTAATGGTAACTAAAGCCTTAAGAGTGAACATGAGGACCATCAGCTCAGGGCTAAATACTCATTTATGCTTTTAGCTCCTGTGTAAACTCAGCCCTAAAGGGTTCAGCTGAGCAAACAGCACGGAGCCCCACATCACCATGGAGATCCTGTGATCAGAGGATGCTGGTTTGAATAAATCAAATGGTCAAACCGGCAGCAAAAGGCCCCTGTGGTAAAGGACCACGGCTGTTAGCTCTGACACCTCTAAGGATCTAATGGACCGTCGTTAGAAGGCAGACTGGTCAGTTTTTGCCTGAGGCTCGGCTGAAATGTGTCTGTGGCCAAATCACCTGATCTCAACCCGCTGTCTTTTAGTGAAGCTTCAGATGCTGCTGTCTGAACATGAGGTCTGCTTTCACTGTGGTGTTAAAAAATGGCTTCTTTTGATCTAGAGAGCTACGTATTAGAGAAGTAATAAACTTTAACATGAAAAATACAGCACACAGTCACACTTTATGGCTGTAGTTCCCTAATTGGGAAAAATAATGTTTTCTTGTTGTTTTCTATGATACGAAAGTAGGGCAGAGGACATACATCACATATATTATATGATACAAAACATAAACTTCACTAAAGGCTCCTTACTACATAAGAACATCAATAACAACATCCTGTCTGTGAGTTAAAGGAAGTTTTTGATATCGGTGATTTTGACTTTCCAAGAATATCTAACTTTAATCACAAGTGTATAACTACATTCCTTTATGTGTCTAAAACAAGCCCTGTGATAGGCTGGTGACCTCTCCAGGGTATATTTAATTTCAGCCCGGATCAGCTCCAGCCCTCCGCGCCTGAATGAATGAAACTTAAAAGAGGATTTGATCAAAACGTTTGATCGGAACCTCAAGGATCCCTCATCTTTAATTTCTGTCAAGAACAAAAGACACAAAACTGTCATGATCTCTACAGTTCTTTTTGAACTGCGTCATTAAAATACGACGCAAAACCTATGGAGGCCGAACAATGCGGAGACAGACAGCAAGCAGGTTTGGCTAATTAATTAGAGAAAGGAAGACAAAAGACTGAAGGAGGTGAAACTCCTGTTTCAACATGACAGATGAGACATGCAAGGTCGGGCCTTTTGTTCATTATTTCTCTTCAAAAACATCTTGCAATGCTATAACTCCAGGGACTCTATATTAAAACAATAAGCAATCCCACATCGTTATAATTTTCAAATCAGGTGTGAGTCATTGTGGCCTGTGTGCGTAGGGCGTCTTTCACCTCACAAAATGTGTTCCTTGTCTTATGAAATGTTGAAATATAATATTGAGAAAAATGACTCACCAGCTGCCCTGCTCCAGCACACCTCCAGAAGTAAACCACGGGAGATAAAGTTTTCCTTCCAGCTGATATCCTGAACATTTGTAGTAGGACAGAGAGCTTTATGTGGAGCAGTGTGTCTCTGGGCATGAGGGGCTATTTCTGATCCACGGTGTCAGAATACACACCAATCGGTCACAACACTGCACACAGGCCAGGATGCGTATGCATGCGTGTGCACTGGTCTGTGTATCAGAAGGTGTGTGTGCACTGTAAGTGTAAAGGGGGATTAGGGTTTACTGGATAAAAGCCATCTCTATTTTTGTGTTCATGTACTTGGACTGGATGTGTATATCTGTAGCTGTTGGCAGAAAGGGATTTTCGCAGAGGTCTAGAAAAACAAGAGCTTAGTGACAAGCTCACCCTTCTCTCAGTGGTCGCCTCAAACTTTCCCCTCTGGTCGAGGTACAGAGGGGTTTTCTGTGCGCCTGTGTGTCATGAATGATATTTGATCCCATAATTCCTCTGACGCATTCTTGCCAAGAGCTGCTTTTGGGTTGCAATGCCACTTTCAGGAGCCCCTGATCCTGACCAGGCCAAACTAACTCTCTTTATTCTGCGTTATCACTGACAGAAACAAACAGCTGAATATCATTTACTTGGCAGGGGACAGAGAACTGAGCGTCCGCACAACACAACAGACACACAACGTCAGCTAGCGTCAGTCTTTTTATATCAACAATGGATCAAATCTTTATGTTGAAAGAAACGGCTCACAGCTAATTATCATCCCAATGAGCACTTGAGCATCTTACAGTATTTTTGTTCACATTCAGCGTTCTCATAACACTGTTTTCAGGCAGTATTTTATAACACAAAAGACACAACCTGCTGATCAACAAACATCAGAATGACTAAATGTCCCTTAGGAGAGGGTGGAGACCAAAAACTGAGATAACAGGCAAAGAAACCTTGGACCTACAGTCATTATGTGGCTACAACCTGACTGTGAACAGTTTCTTCATGTAGGGTTTGTATGATATCAACAAACATATGCACAGTATCTTACAAAATAGGACTGTTCCCTCTTACATTGTGAAACAGTCCCATGGTTGGTGTTTTAAACAAGTGGTTAACATTGTGAAACAGAACTACTTGGTTAGGTTATGCACCAAATCTACCTGGTTGAAGTTAGGGAAAAGAGCAAGATTTGGGTTAAAATAATGACTTCCTTGTGCAACTACTGGACACAGTTATATCAGTGGCATAGGTGGTGTTGCAGGTCACATAAAGTATTTTACAGAAGTTAAGTGTTGGGATACCAACACAGGTCTCCTGGATCAAAGTATGGGGTTTATTGAACAGTCTGTCTTTGTCCTTTTACTGCATCAACTCTTTTTCTGCTTTCCTCTACCGCCACTAGAGGTTGCAAACTATCAACCATTGTTGTATTTAGATGCGCATCCTGCTATGCAATTATATTGGTTAACTAAGAATTACAGTGTGTTTCTTTTCATAGGTATAACTATGACTACTGAATGAGAAAAACCTGAACTTAATTCATGCTTTTTATCTGGTTGCTTAACACGTTTCCTTCAGAACTTTATAATGAGTCAATGTTGTATTAACTGCTCCCAATTGGCCCCAAACCAAATTATGAATGCAGCTTTAAATGTGCAAAATAATAATGAATCAAAACTCAATTTTGAATTTCCATCATGTGATCTAAAGATGCTGCATCCATCCTAACAGTGACTATCAGATCAACCTTAAAAAAAAGACAAACTGAAGTTTAGTTTCAGTAGCAAATAGCCACAAACCCCAACAACAGCCATTCTATTTTAAATGCCTATAAACATTATAATCACAGTGACATTGTTAGTTTCCAGCACAGCTGCAGTTACATATAACCCCAGCCTGTGAAGTGGTCGAGCCAAAGGGGACACAACTATTTTTAAACTGCCAGTAAGATACCAAAACTCTGCTGACAACAGCACAGCTACAGAGTGACCTGCATGACACCTGAAGTGGTTTGATAACACCAGAAGCTTTCAACCTTTACCCTCATATGCATGATGATGATAGGATAAACATACATCAGGCTACGAGGTCAAATAATATTATCAGCAATAATGCAGGAAAATTCACTGATATCTTTCAAAATACTCATAGATATTGTACTGTGTTGCACATAATCTACAAAGCCATTGTTTTTGTAGTCATTGCAACATGTGGGTCCTATTCTGCTTCCAAATGATCTAATTCATCATTCGGCACAAAATAATAATCCTTTACAGGATTCATGTTATACAAACTCTACAATATAAAAGAAACCTGACAGCACTCCACTATCATGCTACTGCAGCAGAAACACAAAGAGACTCTTTCATAACATTGTTGAAACTGATTTGCATCAATTTACAGTATTAAGAACATAAAATCAAGCCAAACAGGAAATGATGAACCTTTGAGAGCCGAACATTTATCACAAAACAGTGATAAAAAGAGAAACTGTGACTTATGCAAGGGACTTTTACAAAATCATGCTGACTTCCTGTCTCCAAATGTCAGAACTGCACCCTGGGTGTAAAATCACAGCGTGATGACATTTGAAAAACAAGATACAAAAGTCGTTAGAAAGGCTTTTATCAGTTAAGGAGCATCGAAAAAAAAATCATCAAACGTCATTGTTATGTAATGTCGGTTAGATTATGGTATTCGTGGTATTCAGGGTTAAAGCGGAGACGATCTCACACCTTCAGATGTTACAAAACACAGCTGTTGGGCTTTTAAATTCTAAAGAACAAGATCATATCAGCCCTGCTTTTAAGATATTACTGATTAGAATCAGTGTCGTCTGAATTAACTCTCAAAAGGTTAAATAAAAAGACACTTTACCCTGTCTATAATGCATTATAACAAACTTATAATGCATTAGAATAAGTTTATAGAACTGTATAATTATTGTTATGGGCACTCATAAGTCTTCACAATGCATTATTACTATAAATATACCAATTATAAAGCATTTTCTAATGATTTACAAGGTCAAGTAGCAGAATACTTCAAAGACAATGATCAAACTAAATTACTTTTTTGTGTGAATTTACACACCCAGGCAGCAATATCTGTCTTGGCGTGCAAAATGAAATGCACATTCCTACTGTATTAATATGTACACACACACACACACACACACACACACACCAAAGCAGCAATATCATTGCATCACATCAAACATGATGGAAAATGTTCCCTTCTATCAAGTCAATACATGCAGTTTATAAACTGGAAATGGGATGATGTTTGACTGCATTTATAGGATGGCAGACAAATCTAGTCAACTGTATGGAAAATATTTACTGTAAGTGGGTGATTCAGCACAAAAGGACCAGCAGTCATAAAACTATTCTCCCATAAAACAATCATAATGAAACACTTCATCTTTAGGAGACATAAAGCATTTGGTCTTAATCCATGATGTGCAAACCAGCTCGCTGATTTGATTTGTGGATCAACAACCCCCATCAACCCAAACATGCACTCCATGTTTACATAATTAGGAACCCACCGACCACTAAAGACCCTTGAGAACGACAAAAGTGCATCCACATTATCATTTTAGTCTGCGATGGCAGCATTTTAATCACTGCACGACGGTGCTGTGTTGGTGGTAATAATGAGTAAAGCGGTGATCGCAGGTCATGGACACACTGATACAATGTTATTGAGGTCTTGCAGTATATGAAGCCCAGAAAGCACTTATACATTAATGTAATGGACTCAACTAGCCCGATTAACATAATGACAATTATAACTAATGTGATGGATTTTAAATAAGGCTGCTTTCCTGTTTCTCCCCATAGTGGTGAGGCCATGCAGTCGGTGTAGCTCCTATGGATACAAATATGTTCACCCGATTCACCTGCATAACTATGTCACTTCCATTTACATACATTTATTTTACTTTTTAAAGTATTTTTTAGTAAGCCCAACCAGGAAGTTTTCTCCATTCATCACGAGAAGTAATTTTGTAGCATATTGGTAAGAAACTGCGGCCTTTTAACAAAACATTATTTCTTAGTTTTCAGCTTTAAATTGGCTGATAATGACCTTCTCAACCTGCCAGCAGGTGGAGCAGGCCCCTGCTCATCCATTCAACTGGTCTGAGAGCATTTCAAATGGGTGACACCTTTCAAACGAAAAGCATTTTTTCTTGGTAATATATACTGCCTGTTGCTGATATAATGGATATTGTAGGCGTAGCCTTGCAGATAATTCCATTATTAAGTTTTAATAGTGAGCTCCAGCACATACACACTATCATACAATTAAT
>CAFUXE010000414.1:106395-120977 GCA_903364295.1 Serranus cabrilla
ACCTTTCAAACGAAAAGCATTTTTTCTTGGTAATATATACTGCCTGTTGCTGATATAATGGATACTGTAGGCGTAGCCTTGCAGATAATTCCATTATTAAGTTTTAATAGTGAGCTCCAGCACATACACACTATCACACAATTCATAGCATTCAATACAGTAGAGCAGTAACAATACAAACATAACCAAGAGCACATTATTTCTCTGGAGGACCATTAACTAGAGAGGCCATGAAAAAACATGTTTTTTTATGTTCCCAATAAGTCTGGAGGAAAAGCATCTCTGGAGACATAAGAGTTTTCCAGCCGGTCAGTAAATAGTGTGCTTGTCCAACAATTCAAGAGTTTGCTTTTTTTTTTCTAGCTTGTTTATTTATGTACTCAGGCAGAATCCGGTTCCACAGAAACTACCAGTGAGGATCCAGTAAGAAATGTTTTATCGAGGGACCAGTGGATTCATTCAGTTTGCTCATTCAAACTTCACGGCCTCTCTCTTCACGGCCAAAGTCTTGATGCATAAAAACATTGTTCTCTCAGGTTAATTACCATCTTTTATTGTGTGGACAGCAAGGAGCCCTGTGTCCAAGTCAGCCTTGAATCTATTGAAAACAGCATGTCAGTCTTCAGCTTGGCTTTAAATCTGACCTCGTCTTTTACATCCAGATGGTTAAATCTAACAGTCATCATGAGTGTTATATAGTAAAACAGACTGTCACTCTTAGAGCAGAAATATGGACATCTACAGGTGCATATACACTGCATTACACTGCTTTTGTGCTCACAACATAATTCAATAAATAAGTAAAATGATATATATCAAATAAAATGGGATACTAGCAGTTTATAAGGCTTAAGTGGGTATCCAAACATGAAAGCAAGTTGTTCTTTCAGTGGGCAGACAGAAAATAGGATTTGTCCAGGTCAGGTGAGTCAGCTTTTCAATTATGTACCATACAGACCTGAAGACAAAATGAGAGGGTTTGCGGCGAGTCATTTAAAAAAAATGCAGACAGACAAAACCTCCTGGATAGCATGATCAAAACGAACAAACAGTCCAACAGAATGGCAGGACGGCCTGGCCGTCTACTTTCAGTTCAGCGCCCTGCTAACTTGAATGGGAATAAAATGATTTGTGCAGCTTTTCTAGACTTTCCGAATGTTATTGGACTAAATAAATCAAATTCCAATTGTAAAAAAAAGGGTTGTGATGTTCCGAAAAACTTAATCTTCAAATTTACAGATGTCTTATTCCCAACTGAAGTCCTTGGGGAAAAGTTGTCTTGGGTACCATGTTTGTGGACTAATGTTTCTAATGCTCTTTTTTCCATGGGATGATAAGTAACTTGTCACACTGTGAGAAATACATGGTTAAATTCAGCTAATAAAAGGCAAAACTTTTTTTAAAGTGATCAACCAATCATGTTTTTTTCTCACCTTTAAGGGAATATAATATTACAAACAGAAGCCTACAGTGATTCCTGCTCACGTATTGGAAATATTTAAATTTAATGCAGCAGTCTAACAAGCTCAGACATTGTGGATGCTCAGTCAATGTATTGTCAGTCAGACCTCTTTTAAACAGAAGCAGAGGAACAAACTGTTAGAACATGTCATGTGAGTATACAGGAGCTATATTTATGATTTTATGTAAAAACAGCTCCTATAACTAGATTAACTGGTAAAAAAAAGAGGCTTCCATTGCATTTCATAATTGTTGTTATTGTTCTTATGTATTTTATGTTTAATCTAGCAGCTGGTAGCAGCAGCACATCCATTAAAATGTCTGCATTCATGAATGGGCATCCAGCATCAAGATGAGACCTCTTAGAGACCACTATGTTTGCGTGTGTAATAGCTTGACATCTCAATGAGGCTTGTGCCCAGTGGTGTTGGATATCATGAAAATGCTAATTGTCTCCATCCATCAGAGCCCAAGTGTCTTAGAAAGTGCGTCAGCAGAGCAGCGTCGAGGAGGGAAAAACTGAAGAGTGCAACAGAAACCTAATTTTACAATGAATCACCAATTTTTCAATTACCCTAAATTTCCTCCTGGATAGTCACACACTGACACCAAAGTCCTGTTTTTTTTTGTGATCTGAGTCCCAAAGGAAAACTTATCAACCATATAACTGTTCACAGAGGAGATGAAGTGGTGAACAGCAGCATTGAGATGAGATGAGAACGGAACAATCTAGGGGGACCCAGGGGAAGACTGCTTTTTAAAAAAAAAAAAATTCAGTTTTAAAATGTAGATTTACAGACGATTTCAGATTTGCCACAAAAGTATAGTAAGTGTAACACCAGTGCAGATCTGAACATCCTGGACACAACCTGTTCAAACGTCTCTCCTCTGGTACAGAACACTGTACACCAAAAACACCACGCACAAAAAGCTTCTGTCTACACTTCCTACACAACAGTTATCAAACTAACACCCCTTTGCAATTAACACCAAGCACTTCTCGGATTAAACATGTTACCATGGGGTGGCTGTGGTTCAGTTGGTAGAGCTGTCTGCACTGATCGGAAGGCAGGTAGTTTGATCCCTGACCACAGCAGCCTACAGGTCGAGGTATCCTTGGGCAAGATGCTCCTGATACTGAACCCCAAATTGCTCCTGATGCTGCTTTCATCTGTGTACCAATGAATTCCTGATGGTGGCAGATGTGTGAATGTGTATGAATGTGTGTGTGGATGGGTGAATGAGCACTGTCTGTAGCATTAAAGCCCTTTGAGTGGTTGCACAGACTAGAAAAACGCTATACAAGTGCAGTCCATCGTTCACTATCAATGTTAATAGCATAGCTGCATATACTCTGATATCCACCTACCTCATGTAAACAAAACAACCTGTTACATGAATGACTATATGTATTTCTGCACCATTGCACAACTGTATTTGTTTTCACAAATGTCAGCGTTTGCTTATATATACACTGCATATAGCTTTTATGTATATATGCACATAGTAACTGTCAATGTTTACCTTTGTTCAGCTTTGTTGTCCTTGTTTCTAGCTGTTTGTCCGTTCCTGTGTAAGAACACTGACAGAAACAGAAAACAGTCACATTTCTTGAACGTGTTTTCTTGTGTGTATTCGCATTTCTTACATTCTTGTACTAACTTGGACATTACCGGCTGTTCTTTTTGAAAGTTTGGCTCCGGTTGAAGGTTTACTACTTCCGGTAATTAGCCTCCTTGGTGACGCTTGAGTTTCATTCACAAAACGCCGACACACCTTCCTCTTCTTCTGCAAACAGAAAGCACATAGTAGCGAAAATGTTACTTGTGTGTTTTAAAAACAACTTGGGGACGTTATCTCAGTGCGTGTATCAGTACTTTTGAGCATCTCTAAACACCTAAACAATACTGATAGCCATGGTAGTTTAAGTCATACCGTCTCATCTCTACGGAGCGCTGCTGCAGTGTAGCTCATGTGTTGCACGCTGCTGCCCTCTAGTGGTTAAATTATAAAATACACCAAAAGACACTTAAAGCTGCTTTGTGTTTTCTGTTTACTATTTATTTTTGTGCACTGCACTTGATCATTATGTACATCTTGTAATGGTAAACAGACCTGAAAAGGAACACATGAACAGAATTTTTCCACAGTTTTTAGTAATACTTGAACAGCAGACAGGCAAACACATAACATACAGTAGTCTGTATCCAAATCTGATCACTTCCATACGTACCACAACTTCAAACAACACACATCCATTGACTACAATATAGAGGTTAGCTTTTTAACATAGCTGTAAGATTGCAGATAGAGAATTCAGTCAGCGAGGGAGCTTTATGAGGGTTATTTCACATGGAGGTCCTCAGTGTAAATAGAGCACAGAAGCACATACTACACACTTCCTGTGTCCAGTAAGTCACCAAAGAAAGCAGGAGCCTCTAGGTTCAACATGTTCAGCCTGAGACCAAGAGTCTTGTTCAGGGACCCATTTCAGCCAGGATGTCCCGCTATGTGATCCATTCCAGGTCCCAAACCCAGTCGAAGAAACAGCGCTTTATATAGCAGTCAGTCAACATCCTCAATGTAGATGAATAAAACTGGGAATCCTGGGTAATAATGAAGTCCAAGAAAGGAAAAATAAACATTATGATGGTTAACATTGATTAAAGACAACCAAAAAATGATCGAAACAGTAAGAATATGAATAGCTCATGAACACGTGAAGGCAAAACACATTTTTGAACTGATAACAGATAATAAAAAAAGCTCCACATGGTTTTTCAGTGGAACTCTGTGACACAAAGCTGGAAGGTGAAGATAATAAAGGATTATATTTGTGGAAACCTCAAAAGGAAATTGAGAATTGTTCCAGTCTCCAGTTTTAAAAAGTAAAGATGTATATTCTGTTTTTGCATATGTCTGTCAATGGCCCATGGTCTTCATTTCAGGAGTCAGGAACAGTCACACCAGCATATTAATGAATGACATGGAGAGATCGATATCTGTTTCTTTCAGAACCTGCAACATGTACAGCCACGCTTTGTACTTGCACTTGATAAGAAATTGTGTCACAAATCCAGACAAAAGCTGCCTGATAATTAGAAACAAAAATGTCAGTGCTTTGAGGGAAAAAAATCTCATAAATGTAAACAAACTACGTTAAATCAGTGTTTTGATAAGTCTGGTAATAACAACAGATATATGTCAGATCTAAGACATGAAATTAGGAATTTTAGATATGAAGAAGTGAGATACAGTAAAGCACATTAATTCATTCATCAGTCTGACAGATAACATGTCATCTTATAGCATGAGAACATTTTCCATCTCTGCAAAAATCAACCCACACCAGCAGATTGTAGATTTTGTCTGGTCAAAAGACACGTCAGATGAGCAGCACAGGAGTGCTGCTTTTTGTAGTTTGGAAAAAGTTATTGCAGATTATAAAAGGTTATCAAATACATAGTCAATCACCCCTTCACTCAATGCCCACATTTTCCTTATGTGTGCAGAATTTGCAGTCTGTACTTTATGTAATAAGTCTATTGAACTGAGCTTGGTTTTGTACAGAAGCCCTGAGAAGCAAGTCTGATCTAAATAAAAAAAATATCCTGTGATTATGACTAAACAGAATATTTTTTTCTTAGTTTCTTGAACAGGTTTGAAAGGGTTTTCCAGGTGAAAAACAATAAATAAAAGTAGTTCATAAACATGACCATTTTCATGGTCATTTTCAGAATTTGTCATTCGTGAAAATGAGTGAAAACTAAGTTTTGACAGGTGAAACTTGTTTTGTCAACGTTTGTTTCTTGTAATACTCATTCCAGCCACAAGAGGGGGACGTAAACCACTACCACGTGTTCTAAATAGGACTAAAAGCATGAATGTTTTCTGTTAGATGAGATTTAAATTCATCATGCACTCTAAACAAGATAAATATATTGTGTGTTAGCAAGTTATGTAACATTAACTGTCATAAGACACAATATATACACAGATTAAAAAAGATCCTGGGAAAACCTTTTTTTTCACTGAGCAAATTCTGTTTTCACACCAGTTTAACAGATGATTTTTAAAAATGTTTTTTTCTTGTAATCATAACTGGGGAGAAAACAATTTAGATAAGAAGTTTTTTTTCCTACTTTCCTCTCAGGGCTACTGTACATATGACTGCAGCTGTCCAAAAGTTTTTACTGTTTCTTAGTACTCACTTATTTGTAATTCAATTTTCCACACTGTGGACAATAAAGTTCATAACTAACAAACGAGTAAGATTATACACACAAAAAATATCATATAGCCTTACAAATTATTCCAGTGTTTTGATTTGTTGTCAGCCAGGAGACGAGTTAAACTATAACGGCCTAAAATATCCTGAACATGTCCTTTACATACATTAGCTCATGCCATGTTCAGTTCATTCAAACCACAATAATGCAGCAGATCTGTTACAAAACAAAAAAAATAAAATGAACTAATAAATAAATAACAATGGCTTCCCTTCAAAGCTGCACAGAGTAAAGTTAGTGCATTCGCAGAGCTCTCTTGCAAAAACACACGTTACTGTATGAGTATCCATGAGGCCTCAAGGTGCTTCATGCATGTAGCTGTACATGTACATGTATACAGTTTACAATCCTCAGTTCTTCAAGGCTTGATTATATCAGACACACCCATAATAAGCCGCTCTCCTACAGTACAAACACCTTTTTGTTAATCTGTCATAGTAATATTAAGTCAGGAGCTGAATTTGTAGCATCCTCCTGACCCGATTTCATATTCGAGCCCTATAATTTTCATTTTCAGCAGACTGAATACATGAGGCTGATGGAGATGGAAGCCAACCTGTAATCAGAGCGGCTGTCAAAAGCTGTAATAGCAGTTTGCTTTCATTCCTTTTGCACTTTCATAACACTTTTTAAATTAGATAGTTAATCCGTACTTCCAAACTGCATGTTCTGGATGGAAAACAACTATTAAAAAAATCCTATTGTAACGAGATGACACTGTTCTTTTCCATACTTTAAATAACATTCAATTGTGTTAAAAACTATGGATTCGATATGACAGAACTGATAATGGATCCAATTTTGACACAAAGTACAACAGAATGTCTTGTGGGTTGCTGTTAAATGCTTATTTGTGCCTTACAGACTATCCAGCGCTCTGCCTGCTTTAATTAGAGCCGTCTGTTAAAATGCTTGTTCAGTTTACTCCCTGATGTGTTCTCCTCTTATCTCGTGTGCCCGCTGTTATCTTTTGATCTGTCTCCTCTGAAACATTTCTTTTGTTTTTCTAGACGTCCCGGTGACTCTGCTTTGATTGGTGGGTTGGTTTCAGGGCTAAGGACACTCGACAAGGAAGGACAATGCTGCACCACACACATACAGTACTGTAGGCAGGTACATCTGAGCTACTTGGAGTAATTTGTTCAGTCACACTGTTAGTCACTGGAGTTCTGTGGTGTTTTCGCCGTCTTTGCAGATCAACTGAATGTTCTGTGTTTGTGTGCGGTGAGAGGAGAAGTTCGGGTCGAAGCACAGGTATAAAGGCAGATGTTGCAGTATGTTGACCAGAAGTGATGACACATTTTTAGGATTGGATGACAGAATCAGGAGGGATGTCCTATCCTCGCTCACGTCCTCTCAGTATTCATTCAGTAGAGGGGTTTTTGTCCTTGGCTTTCAAATTCTGACCAGGCGTCATTTAGTTCCATGAAAATCATCTTGGCATATTGTTCATAGGGCTGTCCTGTCGCCTGTGAGGGAAGACAGAAAACAGTTCAATACACAAGAAAATCACCAGAAAACATATTCACCTGGGGGGTGCATTGCTCAAGGGCACTTCAGTCTTAGGTGCTATATAAAGTCATTATTGTTGTTGTTTTTGTTGCATTTATTACTTATGTTTATATCTTATGCCTTACTTTTATTGCTTTTATTGTTAAGCTACTACTGATTACAGATTTAAATGTATTGTATAAGCAACTTGTATTTTCATTTTGACAATAATCTCTGAGTGTGTGTATTTAAATGCTGGGAGCCTGGAAACACACTACATGCTTACATCTTTGTGTAAATAAATGTGCTCATGTGTTTGTGGGTTATTCAACCGAATCATATCTGACAAAAAGCAGCCTTCAAGTCTGCCCTGTTTTGATTGGTTTTAATCTTTTAATTACTGATCAGTAGGTATTGATTTTATGATCACTCACTAGACTCCTGTGATTGGGTACGTTTTGGGTTGTGCCTATGCTCTTGTTCTGATATAGACGAGAAAGGATAAAGGAGGGAGTATTTTCTCTTTGCTTACAGTGAGAGACACTAAATCCACTTGACAGTAAAAAGAAAAGGACTGCAAGCACAGGTAAGCTCATTTTATGGTCTTTTCATTCCATTTGAAAATAATTCATCAGGAACCGTTTTATTGTGCAAACTCGTTCTCACTCTCAACATGTGAAATACAGATACCTGATTAGTGCCGCGTGATGTCAAAGACATCTGTTTTACCAAACACTTCTAACATATAAAATGTAAACCCATCTGCGACAATATTAGATTTTCAGAGCAACTCATTTATGAGGATGGCAGGCGTTAATTTAGGGTGGGCAGGACCAGTGTTTGTGTCCTGTATGAAACAAAGTGTACATGTAAATCAACTTCCCGCATAGATACAACTCATATGTTGCATGCATCCAGTATTTACCTACAGAAGTATTTATTTTAACCCGCACACTGTTCTTTTTCCCAACCAAAACCAAGTAGTATTACTGCCTAAACTTAAACAAGAAGCTTTAGTGCTGGAAGTTAATTTAGAAAACTGACACTAAGGGTTACTTAGAGTGTTTAACGTAGAGGAGTGAGGATGTGTTGTTTGTGCTCTGCTGTTGTCACTCATTCGGTCCACTGTATGTATACACAGGTCCAAACTGCCTTCCAGACTGCTGAGGACGCTGCTGATGTTCAGCTAAAGATTGCGACTCAAACAGTGAAGCTCCGGAGCCAGATTTTGTAAATCCATCGCGACAATGCCCCTGATCCTGCACTTCCTAACACTGATCTTGGTGGCGTCCACAATGGGAGCTCCACAGGTCATGAAAGCGCCGGATGTAAGAGCTGATGATATTAATATTTTTCTGACTATGGCATGGCAAGTAGCAAACTACATTCGCCCTAACTCCAGCTGTTACGTCTGTGGCCTGATGCCCTACACAGCTGGAGAAGGTTTACCTCTGATGGCCTTACCTGCCTCTGACTGTGACACCTGCCACCTGCTGCATATTCCCAAGCCTCAGCCCTTTTCCCGCCATGACTGTTCCAGTCTCTCCAAAATGAGGCCACTTAACTGCACTAAAGGACATTCAAACTGCTACAGATGTCTCAAATCCCCCAAACCTGTCCCCATACAGCTTATCCCTCAGAAGTTTCCTTGGTGTCTCCAGAATGACGGCAGGACACCGGTAGGACACTCAGAATGTCTTCAAACATTCAAATGGGACCCGAGACAAAGCAGCATTGAATTTGAATCTCTGGTTTCTGCACCTCACTGTGTGAAAGCAGCCGGTCCAGCTCGGTTCGCTGCTCTAGCTCGCCGCACTGCTGGCTGCTCCATCTCCTCTCCTGAAGGAATGTACTGGGTATGCGGAAACCTTGCGTACCCGTATCTTCCCGTGGATTACAGAGGACGCTGTGGTTTGGCGTACGTGATTCCGGCGATGAGAGTGGCTCAATCCCTGCCCCAGAAAACTGCTAAACGGGCCCGACGAGGACTCTCAGACACCCTTGGGACACATCACCAATCAAACTTCAAGAATTTTCTCGGCCCTCTTATTCCTTTTTACGGAATCATGTCAGCGTTGGATCAAATCGCAGATCTGTCTCATGCAATAGAAGTGATAGCAAATCAAACGGGGAGAGCTCTCATGCTTCTGTCGAGTGAACTCGCCTCTGTTAGACTGCTAGCTTTGCAAAACAGAGCAGCCTTGGATTTTCTTTTGGCAGCCCAGGGAGGAACATGTGCTGTGATTGGTTCGGAGTGTTGCACCTTTGTGCCTGAATTTAACGCTACAGTTGTTGATATAGTTAACCACCTTTATGATACAGCTCACTCTGTTCAGCAGGATAGCAGTTCTATATTTGACTGGTTTGAAACTGCTTTCACTTCAATTAGTTATCGAGTTGTTCAAGTGATGATTATTATAGCTTTTTTCCTTGTATTCATTTTAATAATGTGTCTCTTAATATCATGTGCAAGAAAATGCATGTGCAGCACTACAGGTCAGGTCAGGATGAGATTACACAAGCCGCGAGGCCAAATCGGTGTGTATGGTGCAATGGAAGACATGACAAATGAGTTTGACTTCTAGACTTAAAAAACAAACTGTGCGTCCATTCAGTATTTTAGAAAAATATTTACTATGTCCAACAGTGTGTGAAATGCAGTGGGCCAAAAATACCAGGACGTCCTACTTTATCTGCTCACATTTTGCAGTTTCTAAGTCAGGATGCTGTTACGGTTATTATGACCCACAATCCTGTCTGCAGGATATATGTGAGCCAGAGAGTCAAAGCTCAAGGTGCCATGTTATGATGAAGTAAGCAAGGGCAGCTACAGTATGTACTAAAAGTAAAAAGGAAAAGTATGTGATTTGGCACGTGGTGAAAGTGTCTTTATCCATGCTCTGAAACCAAACAGGAATTTAAATTTTGTGTGAATTTTGTGTGTATTTTTAGCCATTTATAGTACTTTAGTACCTTGTCACCTAGTAGGTTTACCAGCCCCACTATTTTATACAGCATTTTATCCAATGTCGTAGAGTCGAATGACTGGAATCCTGGGATACAGTGATCCACAACTAAAAATGAATGTAATTTGGGATTACAGTAGTATTACTAATCTTTAGATGTTATGCCGCTTGGATTAAAGTAAACTGTAAAAAAGCCCTTTAAATCACAATTTAGATTAAAAGCTTGATACTTCAAGAATTGTCCTTAATTTATGATAAAACTGCTTATATACCTGATTGTTAACAGATGCCATGTTTTAGACCTTTGCCACATTACTTCTGTTCGGGGTGTCTGAGAACACAGCTGTGAATCATGACTGATGAATAAAGACAGTGGAGTTTCATTTGTTCTGTTTCTGTGATTGGTGTTGACAGAACCTTTGTGCTACACTGCCCGTCTGTTATTAAAGTTTTTTAACAGACCGAGAGAAAGAAGTCTTTTTATCTCTATTTCACAGAGGTAAAGATACCTTGTGTTATTCATATTTTAAAATCCACCAGTCGTTTTGTGTCTCACCTTATCTGGGTGGACAACCAGCACTGCTTTGCGGTAAACCTTCTTGACCTGTTCTGGAGTAACCAGGTCAGCCATGCCCACAGGCTTCCAGCGCGTCTCTCCCTCCCACAGCACAGTGTGCATGGTGGACAGCAGAGCGCGGATGTTACGCTCCTTCCCCTCGATCCAGTCCAGAATCTGGGTCACAAACAGGAGAGGGAGAGAGGGGTAGCCATTAGCTAGCAACAACCAGATTTGGAACAATTATTAGCAAAAATGCTTTCAGTGATTTTGGCTCTGGTGACATTTTTTTAAAAGGAGTAATTAGAGGAACCAAAGTTTGGTCATGGAAGACCTACATTGGTCGCTTCATTAAATCTGAAATAAACAGAAAGGCTTTAACAGCCAAAGGGTTTTGAGTCCACTATCCTACTTTTGGAATGACTGAATTGCTTCTATTGTGCCACTCTGGACAAACAGATAAAAAAAAACAGTGAACTGATGTCAAACCATCATTTTACTCAGATGTAGTGGCACAAGACTTATGGGACTTCACGTTTGTTATCAAAGAAACTTCAACAACAAATAAGAACAACAAACTACTCCTTATCTTCATTACAGATGTTACTCAATATCACATCAGAAAAAAATCCTTGCCTTTATTTTCTCAGGATCCATCTCTTTGGCCATCTCCTCCTTCCTCATCTCTGCAATAGTCCTGGGCCCTTTCTTGTCTTTGGTCCCTGCAAAGCCCTGACCCGACAGCAGGTCATCAAAGTTGGCATCTGAAGCTTTGGGCTTAGTACCTGGCAGAGAGGGATGCAAACACAGGGAGAGAAAACAATGATCGGATTAGGATCTCATTAGGGAAAAAAGCCCTGACAGATATTCAGGTTAAAACAACCAAACAATTAGATGAAATTAGATGAATTAGATCTACTTCCACGTCCCCTGCTCACCCATGCTAGGCTGTGCTTTGACCCCTGCGCTGGGCGAGCCCCCTCCCATTGCAGAGAAGCTGACATTGTAGTTGGGTCGGTTCTGGGGCGATGTGTGAGGCATAGGGGTGTGGCTGGGGCTGGGCTTTGGCTGCGGGGCAGGGCCCTGTCCTTGGGGTTGCCATGCTGCACCACCTGCGGCACCTGGCTGCCACTGGGGGAAGCCGGCTCCTGTGTGGGACTGCCAGCCTTCTGCGTGCTGGGGAGACGGAGGAGGTCGCGATGGGGAGCCCATTGGGGGGTGTGAAGGGGCAGGTCCAGTAGGAGTGGTGGGTTTGCTGGAGAAGCCAGAACCTGTGAAAGGAAATGATGGAGATTAAAACACAAGATGAAAATAATAAAATCTTATTTCATGTGCTTCAGAAACTGTCCAGTAACTGACCTCCAAGGCTTCCCCCGAGGTTGCCTATATCAGCGAACGGGTCCAGGGTGTTTGGCTTGGTTTGGTGGGTGGGGGTGCTGTGGACCGAGCCTGTCGGGCTGGTAGTTGCTGATCGACTGCCCATATTAAAGCCTCCTCCTGGATCAATCAACAATATATTTTTGAGCCCTACATGTTCTTAGCATTTTGTTTCACTGACTCCTACGGATGAATACTGTACTGTGATTAGATGAACATTTGTGCTGTATGTGTTCCAGTCACTGGTTTCTACCTGTGCTTGTAGTAGCAGGTCTGTTCCAGTCCCATCCTCCTTTTGCATTTTGCTGCTGAATATTGACGGTTGGGGTCGAGGGCGGGACAGGGGAACTCCGGCCTAGTCAAGTACATAAAGGTTTGTCACAGACTGAGCACACAGTGAATAGGAAGTGATGCAACATGAGCCCACAGAGCCAAAGAAAATAATAGCAAGGTTGTGTCTCGTAGAGGCTGTATCAGGGCGCTGTTTGGTGACTAAATGGATCTGGTTGATAGGTATTGAAAGCAAAATGACTGATATTTTTGATATTTTCTTGCATACAAGGCACAGAAAAGTGTCATACCATGCTATGCAGGTCATACTTACTTGCAATAGTTGAAAAAGAGGTATGCAACCTCTTCTTAAAATGTATCAGGCGTGTTTAGACTTATTTAGCATTACTGTGAACTCACGTTGGGCTCAGGCCAACAACATACATTAAATGTTACTATCAATTTAAATGATGAATGGGCATATATGTAATTTTATTGTTCTTGATCATGCGAGCTGTATAAAAGTGTGAAGTGTAAAGAAATGTCTTCAGGCGGAAAAGTTATTTGATGGGAAATGAGTCGTGCTGGAGGTGAAACATCAAGCCTGTGCGTTCTCTAGGCAATACAAATCAGACAGGCCGCAAATACTCATCACACATCATGCAAACCCATTCATTTACAAACAGCCAAAAGCCAGCATGTGAGTGAGCAATAAGTAGAGCAGATATATGAGAAAGGAAAAGGATATTAAAAAACAGTGCAAACTAATGACAAACTAATGACTCTTTGGGGAAAACAGAAGTTTTAGAAGTTGTAACTAGAGCTGAGGTGCAGAAACAGTCATGATGCATGGGTTAAGCCACACAAGCTGACTTGCAGAAACTGTATAATGTACCTTACCCTAATATGGACTCTTTTTAGGTCCAAAATGATGTGAATATGTGCAGCAGAGCAGCAGAAGCATGCCTTACCCAAGCTTGCAGGCTGCAGGGTGGGTGATGGAGAGCGAGCAGCATGCAGGAAGGGGTCTGGCTGCCCCACGTTACCTGGTCCAAGGAATGAACCCATCATGTCCTGAGGCTTAGGCATGGGACCCGTCCCGAAGGGATCAAATGCTGAGGGAAACAAACATACCAACCATTGTTGTTTATCAGTGCTAATAAATCTACGAATCCCGAATTGTGAATCTAGAAGTCTGTAAAGTTAGTCACATTTGTTTAAGGGGTCGTGTTTTAAATCAAATGTACTTCCAGGGTCTCACCTGTTGGTGCAGGGGAGGGACATGGCGAGGCAGTGTTTGGGACTACTTTATGTGGTGTGGACTGGGCAGATGACGCCCCACTAGCTGGCTGGGCTGGGCCCCCGAATAAGTCCCCCAGGAGGTCAGTGGATGCAGCTGCAGCAGAGGGGGGCTGAGATGAAGGACGGCTCATGTCCTCCCCATCGAGGCCAAGAAGATCCACTTCTGCAGCGGGTGCAGAGGCGGCAGACATCGGGGCAGGGGGGTCAGGTTTCGGGGGGGCCGAACTGGCATTACTTTGCTGGCTGGAGAGAGAGAGCATCTCATCATCCGAGGGCTCACTCTCCTCACCGTGACCCCGACCGTCTGGACCTCCGTGGGGCCGGCTTGGCTCTGCAGGTGGATGGCACAGAAATAAAAGGAAAGAGGGAGCGAGAGAAAAAGACATGTAGTGAATTAGAATATGAGACAGAGGCGGCCAAGTGGAGAGAGTAGAGAGAAATAACAACACAGACAAAGGAAATTAAATGGGGCAAAAATGGCAGAGAGACTGAGCAGGTTAAGAGAGAAAAAGGAAGGAATAAGGTGCAACTACATAGGTCATCTATGCTACAAGCACCAGCTATTTCCCTGGTACTGTCCTATTGTACACTAAGCTGCACACTTGTAGCTGCTCTAAATGAGATCATTTCAAAACAAAAAGATAAATCTTTATTTACAAGGATCCAATCACTAAAACATGTAGTGTGCTTTTGAATCAGGGATGGGATATACAGCAGGACTATAAACCTCAACTAGTATCAATCTAGAGCAATATTTCACTTTGGCAGAACATTTTTAATCTGTACCTCTTATAGCTGGACAGTTTTGCCCTCATTCCTTTAACTATTGTCACTGAAAACCCAGAGAACTTTGTCCATATTCACCAATAT
>CAFUXE010000414.1:121036-152699 GCA_903364295.1 Serranus cabrilla
CCTGGAAACAGAGATAATACACACTAGTCTGTTCTTGTAAGATATCAGGGGAGTAAGTTCATTTATAACACTAGTAAGTTACTCAGCTCCCCAGATAATTGACTTTTTATGTGACAAACTGATTAAAATGTTCTGCCAAAAAGATATATCACTGCATAACAAGGATGGGGTTAATTTCAATTCAACCAATTTTAAAATGGAATCAGCCAAGTGATTTTCCAATCACAGAATATATAATTGTTAAAAGAGTCAATGAGTCTGATTGAATTGAACCTATCCCGGGTTAATACATGTCACTGTACTGAACTGTTTCTCTAGCAGGTCTGTCTCTTCTGTCTTACCCTCCAGATCCAATCCCTCCATCTCATCTTGTTGGGACAAAAATAAAAGTGAGTTCATTAGTGTGTTTCTGTGTCTGCATGTAAATGTATGTAATTGTGGTATTTGTGTATATGAGCCTATATCATCAGTGATCTACAGTACTTGTGTACCATCTTACACATGTGTGTAAGGAAACCTTTGTCTGTTTGTAGATGTTTATTATGTACTTTTTGGCTAGCCTTCAGTTCTTCTTCAGTGTTAGTGTAGGGTAAGGAGTCAGGTTAAGGGATATTTAGATTTATGATGAGTGTGAAGTAGTATTTAAAGGAATGTTAAGCAGCTAACAAACAACAGTTTCCCATTTTCAATTTAAGACTACAGCACATTCAGGTTGTGAAGCCCTTACCTTAAATGCCCCAATGTTGAGTACAATAGTGTTAATTATACAAACATTTACATTGAAAAAAATATTTAACTTTTAAAGATGTTTCAATAATCAATGACTGCCAAAGAACCAAGGTACTCAACAATCTTTGGTCCTCTTTTTATGTATTTTCTCATTTTGGGATTATATTTTTCTATTGAATAGTTAGGTCGGCACTTTCTAGTGACCAAGGCAGATCTGTAACAAGACACTCAAGAGTTCACTTGCAATTCTCATTTTCTAACAACGGAACAAAGGAGAAAAGCCAAAAACTCATGCTAACGCTGGATATCAGATACGGTGGAGGTAAAGCCATGGTCACACAGTAATTACAGTTCAGTGCATCCAAAAAGAAATATTATTTTTCAATGGTATGTTAGAGGATACATATTGAGTATGTAGTGCATCATATTTGATTTCAGCTTTAGTCTGTTGAGCCAACAGCATGCTAACTTTTAGCCGTAAACCATTAACAACATGGACGTTAGTTAGCACAACCAACTATTTAGTGTGTTTTTTGGGAAACTGGCGAGTGCTGATGTTATGGTGGATGTTATAGGTTTGTTAGTTAGGTGTTAACTGCTGGCCATAGTGACAGCCTGCAGGGAGAAACTTGTGTGCACATTAGCAGAGACAGTTTGCGTCATGTCATGTGTGTCCCCAGTGTCCCCGTCCCACAGTACCAGCGATAGCTAGGGCGTCCTGATGCTCCTGGTGGCAGGAGAAGAGCACATTGGGGTTCAAGTCTTTACAGGGGAACTGCTCCCACGGTGGCGTCAGGTCTTTTTGCTTGTCCACCCCCTCCACCTCCACGTCCAGGATCACATGGAAAAGCTGCGGATACTTCTCAGGAGAGTCGCACGCATCCAGCTCTGGTCTAAGAGGACAAAGTGTATTTGTGTTTTATTGAAAGGCAAAGAGAGGGAAACAGACCAAAATCAGCATAATTGTTTAAAATATCTTTTCTAATTTCAATCGAGTTACTTATCAAGAATACTGCTGTATTCATTTTTAGGGACAGTATAGACTTATTGTAAAGGGATCTGTAAGCTTCTTACTCATGTAGAAGAAATTAAACAGAATAAATGTCCTTACTTGTTGAACTTTAACATGGTGGTACCCGGAGCAATGAAGCCAGTGTGGAACTGGATCTGGAAGATCTGGGTGTTGGACACCTGTTTGGACCATGTGATGTTTTAGTAGTGCATCAATAGTCAAAAAAACTATCGTAACTACTGTTACCCAAACTTAACATTGGACTATACAATGTTCATTCAAAGATAAATTGCATGTTGCTTTGCTAATCCGTAAGAATGTCTTTGCACAATACTGTCTGCTTTCATAGTTTTTGCTAGAATTAAGACATTTTTAGCAAATTTAGCAAATACATTTATAGATTTCACTTTAACCAATTTATCTGAATCAATTTATAATAGAACAAGAAGGAGAACTGCTAATTCGTTACATAAGTCAGTTCAATTTTAGTAGCTTCTTCCTTTGACCCAGACCTACTGTAAAAGCTGTGGTCTGATGCACAAGCACTTTTACAATGCCATAAAAACCTACGAAGGAAATGTTATAAACCTTTAAACCAATATATCAGCAGATATACTGTTGGAAGCAAAATGATACAATAACCAGAAGAAACAATGGTGAGAACTAGACCAAAGTTGCTAAAAAAAGACTTTTAATTTTATTGTTAACTATAAAATGTCTTCTTATATTTTAAAAGTCCCAGTGCTGCTGTTTGAGGAAAACCACATATTCCCATAACCGAGGCATGTCAGGAAGTTAAACACAGCAGTTTCCAACATGTCGTTTCTTGATTCTTCTTTCCTTCTGACGTTTAGTGATGCACAAGTATTCTAATTAACCACATCCTCATGATGGAGTTCAATATGAGCGTGTGTCAACAAGATTACTCCAACATTATCATCATTATCATCTTGTTTTTGTCAAGTATGATTGCGATGGTAACATTATCAATACAAACATGTGGTTTGTATCTCTTTGACAGATATTGGCCCTGGCAGCAAAATACTTTGTAGAATACATCAAGCACAGGAAGGTTTACCTTGGCCTGCAGACGTCCACCGATGGTCGACCTCATGTGGTAGACAGAGACAACGACGTCTCCTTGCACACTCACACCCAGATGGAAAACTACTTTACCCTCTTGGACCCTGTGCTCTCTGGACATGCAGAGTGTGTGGGAGGGGGGAATGAAACAAATGAGGGCAGAGGAGGAAAAAATAAATGGGGCAGCAATTGGGAGTAAAATAATTAAGAGGAAACGTTGCAGAGAGAGAGGGAGAGAATGAGAGTGGAGAATGAGGAGAGAAAACGCATGATTCGTTTCAAACTCTTTGATCATACCTTCATGTATTTATCATATGCCGCACGAAATCCTAAATTCTTTTTGAGGCTTGCACATTTTCGAATAAGACACTGCAGCTCGTACCTCATCCTCTCGTACTCCTGTGCAGTGGTGAAGATCTTTGTCTCTCCAATGAGGACGTCGCAGAAGGGCCGACAGCCGCTGCGCTGCTTGTTGAAGCAGGGGACTGGACTCATAGTGAGACCTTTGATCATCAAGGGCTTGGAGTGGGGTAGACTGGGCTTCTCTGACACCATGCTACACACATAGCCTATGTACCTGCATGGAGAGAAGAGAAGATCATTGTTTTTAGGCCTGTAACAACCATATTTTGTTGGACAATATGTTGTCCTAGAAGGAATGGTGATAACTAACATTGGCAGGGTAATAAAATGCCCATCCTTGAGGGTGTGCCAGCTCTGCAGCCTGAGATTCATGCTCAGGCTGAGGAAACTGGGGGGCTGTTGGCTGCACTGTTTATGTTTTGATTAGCAGCAAATGGCCTGAAATGATGCTATCATGCTACAATCTAAAAAAATGCATTGACTTCTAAAGGAGCAATAGGAGAATAAACATGACTCATGGTGGAACATGCTGCTTATTTAAATGCGTTTCTAACCTCAGCAAATCAGTTTGAATCCAGTCTCCCAGTGAAAGCAATCCTCTCTATTTCTGCCTGACTTTTATTTTGTTCTTATACTCATTCTGGCAACTCTACTTGATGGTAAATAATGGGATTTAACAGAAGAGAAAACACCCAAATGAAGAAACAAAAAGGCCTTAAGCCAAAATAAAGTCCAAAAATCTAGTCTGTGACTACTGCAGGTGCCATTTCCCTTCCTTTGTTTCCTCCCTCATTTCCCCTGTTCTCTTTCTCTGTCACATGCAGACGAACACATGTTCAGGGTCACATACCTGCGGTGTGAGGGCCAGAGGCCGGAGCCTGGTCTCTTGGCGCTGAGCAGCTGCATGGCAGGAACGGGGTTGTTGAAGAGGTGGCAGAAGCAGAACATGGCACAAACCAAAACACCCGAGGGAGCACGACCATCCTAAAACACACAGCACAGCAGACACTGAGGCGCTATAACAAGCTTGGTAATTATCATAATTTGAAGCTTTATTAATATACATTTGAGTCTTATCTGTCACGCATGTTAACCTCTGCTTGCATTTACATCTTAGTAATGACATAATGACATTATCAAGTGTGAACACAGTGACTCAAACTTTATGAATACTTACTGCAACTCCAGCTCGAAGAGGAACTGATAAAGTAGCCGGAGGCGTCCTAACTTAATTAAGGTCTAGCTCAAAGAAGTTAATTTAATATATACAATTATAGAAATTTCTGATGATTTAATCATTTGCACAAACAGGCCGTCACTAAATAAAGAGATTTTTGCTCACTGAATGAATTCTCTGTATTAAGTTTATTCAGAGTTCACTTCAGGTTACAGGGAAACAAAAACATTCCTGTGATCCGAAGCAGAGAAAACTTTCCTTTTTTTAAAGAAAGGAAGCGTTTGGTGGAGGTTATGCAAGATGGAGCCATTTTGCCAAGCCACAGCCAAACCGCAGTGAGTTGGCAATAACATGCCCCACCACATGCCAGTGTACAGTGTGGCTGTCATTGAATGAGAACAGACAGAGAGGCCTGTTTCACTCGATACTACATTAGTGATTGTATTGCTAAAACATTTTAGGATTTTAGTTGAGCTTGAAACATGCCTGACATTGTCAAAGCTGTAATTGGTTGCTGAGGAAACTGAGTCTTCCGAAACTAATCTCTGGCAAGCAAAATTCATACTTCTTTAGCTACCTCTTCAACTATAATATCACTTTTTACCACACATAGACACCCACCACCCTGGTTCCAGGAAACAGAAACAATGAGGGCAGTATGACGAGCAAATAGGTGTAGTTTAGTGGATTTTAAACAAAAATTATAAAAACCACAATGAAAAATTAATGGAGAACAGGGATATTTTTGAAGGGTCTGTATGATGGGCGTCGTCTTACCGAGCAGGTGATGACACACACATTCTTGGGATTCTGTTTGAGCCAGTTGTGCATGTTTTTACACACAGCAAACAGGTTGTGGAGGCTGGGAGCCTGGCGAGAAGGCCAGTTACACTCTGAAACCTGGAAAGGAGTTGGTGCAGGAAATAAGAGTGGGAGGAGGAATGAGGAAAACAGGGAGAGACACAGAAAAAGACAGACCGAGGCACAAAAAAAGGGCAAAGAAGAGGCAGAGGGCGAATGAAAAAGAGCAAAGGACGGGGAGAGAAGAAGAAAGGCGAAGAACCCAAAAAAAAGATGGAAAACAGGAGAGGAGGAGAAAGGAGAAATGGAGGTTAGCAACAGCACTGCAGCAGCAGAGCAACACAACACACCAGTTGCCATGATGACTCATCTGCTGGAGATACAGCAACCTCCACGAGCAGACAGGGGGCCATCTTGGCCATGTTAACTCCTCAGCTTGACTCTTTAGCTTCTTGGATGTTAGTGCCGGAGGGTGGCAGTCTTTTATCTAAAGAGATCCCACATACACTCCCACTTCAATCCAAATCCAGCTGTGCAAAAGTGCTGAATGACAGGAGCAAAGACCGCCTGATGAGATTAGTCATAGCCATAAAGATGGAGGAAGACAGAATTAATAGAGCATTCAAACTTATATTCTGCTTTCTAAACGGTGATCTAGCTGGGATGGTAGTTAATGACCCATAAATTAGAAACAGCTCTGGTCACATATGGTTATTGCTGTGGTTAAGCATGTAAACGATGCATGTTTAATCAGTGCTATGTTTCATGTCTGGAAGACTAAAAAATAGCAAAGAAAAGTTTTGTTAGAGTTGTTAGAGTTTTGTTAACTATAATTAAATCACGTAGTGTATCTCGGACTCAACATTAGCAGTTGTATAGTCACGAGTCACGAGAAAAAACACTCTCTGGAATATAACAATTTGCTCATACTGATGATCACACTAAGAATCATCACCTAACTGTGCAGTTATTTAAAGCTTGCCATCACTTTTACTTCATATTTTTGTTCTCTGCTCTGTATGGTGACCTCCCAGTGAGTTTGACCTAAAACTCTGTATGTAAGAGCAGCTAGCAACCTTCTTAACACTCAATGAAAGAAAGCTAAAGTAAGCAAGCGGTAAACAAATCACCTGGATTAACTGGATTTTGGGAGCAGAAAAAAAGCTATAAAGCATAATATCACACATATCATCTTTTAGGTTGACACAACACTGACAAAATATTATTCTAAAGCTTATGCCTTATGTCAGCAGGAGTCTCTGACCCTGTAAAGCACTTTGTGACATATCTGCTCTAAAAAGGTGCAATACAAATAAACTTACTTGCTTACTTATATTACTTGCATTTGACGGACACACAGCAAAAATGGCACTGATTTGGATTAGTGTTTTCTGGTCAGCTGATGAATAATTTCACTTTGCTTTTAGATCTATTTATGGTCTTCACCAACCTGTGGCTCTTTAGCTGCAAAATGTTCACAAGCTAGTGTCAGCTTTGTCTGTCTGCTGTTTGGTGTTGGACAGGTGGTGCACGGTGGGTTTATCACAGCTTTATCTGGGTTTCTGTGACACTGATTACAGCAATGAAGGTGAACCAAAACTAATGTTGCATGAAGTAAAACCCAAACAACAAGACAGATGCTAAACTGCTTTGTAGAGGTGTTGGGAGATCATTTTCTGAGGCTTTGTCACTAAGAGCTGGCTTCACGACTTCACTCCCCAGTGGAATTCTTGTTGTTGGATTGTTATTGTGGCTTAAATGACAGAGGAGTGGTGAGCAATGACAGCCCCAAATCTAATTACAAGCTGTTCTCTGGCTGCTCCCATAGTTTATGAGCAGATGTAGCGACCGTCCCCACTTAAAAAGCTGGCAAACCAAAAATAGCCGCCATACTGTAAATAAGTCCTCATTTCTCACTCTGGTGTTGTAATAATCCAGGGAGTGAAAATGCTGCGGCAACCACTAACAACTAGGTAGGAACTAATAAATCTGACACAGCTTCATCTGTGGCTTCATGAGGCAGCATCACACTCACCCTGTTAGAGAATTTGGCGCCGCGGTAGTTGCGCTGTGATAGATTGAAGACAGTGTAGTGGTCGGCATGGCGACTGTCGAGGAAGGAGCGGATGTCCTCTACGTGGTTCTGGTAACCAATCTGCACCGACTCCGCTGGGTAGGTCATCACTGAAAATAAAATCAGAACGTTTTTAAGAGTTTCATGCACTGTTGGTACAGTCTGCATACACAATGCACTATTTACTATAAGCTGACTCTCTGACATTGTCCTTCATCTTGTCCTTCTACAATTATTCTGCAATAAGTGAAATTTGAAGTGTGGAAAGAAGGCCCACATTCAAGCATGACTATCAGCGGCTGCTCACAAAGCATTATGGGACTGAAGCCCTGAGGTGACAAATGTCCAGCTGACTACGTTCTCTGAAGGACACGCGGCAGCTCCACACTCATCAACATGTGCAGCCAGAAGCAGTGTGAGAATGAGAGAAGTGTCCATTTATCTGTATGTGTTTATGTGTAATTACAGTCTAATCATACATTACGTCACACTGCATTGGGATCATGTATGAATACACTTTTTTCAGCCATTTATTTCCATGCACTAATCAGAATTAAGCAACATTTGAATTGCAAACCAATGATAGTTCTTGGGTCACTGTCAATCAAATCTGACCAAGTCAAAGTTACAGTCCTAAACAAAGTTTATTATCTAAGTCTTAAGTTCTTTAAAAATAATAATTTAATACAGTATAGTACTCTGATTGTTGCTCATCAAGTCTGTTAATGTAATAATAAACCACTAAAGATTTTAAACTAACTTTTTAAGTGCTATTATGACACTAATTAACACACAACTCACATAATTTCCTACAACCACACGTGTTTACCTATGATCCTTGATGTGATGTAGGCAATGTCCAGCTCCCCTTTAGTATACCTGTAACAAAGAAATACACCTTTGAAGATTACTTAGGAAATATTCCTCTCATGACAGAGAGAAAAAACAGAGTAATAAGGATAGACGGGGTAAAAGAAAGCAAGCAAGAAAACAGTGTTTATTTATGTGTACTGTTGATACTGTGATGGTTTTCAGGCATTTAGACAGGAGAGTCAAAAGGTGCCCTATTCTTGAAAAATATCAATTCATTAAAAGAAAGGGGGAGATCAATGCATGACCAGCACCCAAAAGGTTGATCCACCTCCATGCCTCTCTGCTGTCAGGAGCATCAGGCTGCATGTCATGCATATCCAAGTAATTAGACTCAGCAGGCCTGAGAGCAGAAGCTTCCTTGTCTCTGGCTGTGGGGAAGTTGTGTTTTTTCAGGCTCAACACACTAGGCTGAACTGCCCGGGATCAAAGGAACGCCATATGTGAATTCTTCAATCAAGCATCATTGCCTTTCATTGCTAAATTTAGCTATTCCATATGGAGTGTTTTTTTTTTCTCCGAGAGCAGCTGCAGTGCACACACATACAAGTAATCCACTACTGCTGCATCACACAAGTGACAGGAAACAGAGCTTATGAAACACTATGAAGCAGGTGCAGAGGGAGGTGGAATTTTTACAGACTATTTTCTTCTTGTAATCGAAGAGTTAATTTGAAGAGAGTTTACAAAAGTGTTTCCACCCAACAGCAGCACACAGCTTGACTACTTGCTGCACTGCAGCTATCATGCAAAACACATTAGCCGGCTAATGTGCATCAGATTGAGTTGACTTGTTGCCTACTGTGAAAATCCCCCGAGCAGGGCTGATCTGGGCCAATCACCTCTGTGTGGTCATGGAGGAGTGCCATATGGCCCTGATGCAATCCTAGACCTGGTTATGTAACACAGTGTTCCTCAAATAGTCTCCTTTGGAGTGAGAGCACCTTGAGTGGGTCTTGGGAGTTTTTTTACATATATGCATTTTTGGATATTACGAGTGTTCTTACAGCATCATATATGGTAATTCAATTTGTGGCGTAGACAGCTGCTACTATAACAAACAAACAAACAACCTAAGTTAAATCCAGAGATGAGCTGCTGTGTCTGTAAGCCCTCCATAATGAAGTAATTGGACCACAGGTCAGGTTTCTATTTTCATCTAATCATGTGTGTTTATCCCAGAGTGAAAACACAGAGTGAGGAAAAAGGTGAATATCTGGACTCTATATTCCCATACCAGTACACAGATTACTTCTCATAATTCTTCTTCTTAATGTGGGGTTGCATTAGCCCATATTTTATTGGGAAAAAATATATATTTCAACAAACTAAAACACTGCATTTATTTCCACTATTTTATCTCATCCTTCGTTTCTGTCCCAGGAAAATATCTTCCTTGAATCTGCAGATTTCCTGCTTCTCTCCCGAATTAGCTTGTTGGCTATTAAAGGAGAGAAGCAGGTCAGGTGTCAGGTTTTAATGGACATGGCCAACAGCCATAGAGTATGTAAATGAGCAGTCTCCCTGACCCCTTGGGGTTAGAGCTGCAGCCAATTAAAATGTAGCGCAAGGTGTGGCAGAGAAAGAGTAGAGGGGAAGGACGGGATGAGGAAGAAGGACAAAGCTGACACTGGGGGTTTTTATTCCTTTTTTTTTTCAGAAAATGTTGTCCACCTTCAGTTTGATTATTATGATGCAGTGTTATGGCTCCACGTAAACTATAGTTCTTTATTATACAGTTATTTACCAGACCTTTTCAAATGAATCTCCTAATGAGCTAATAATAGCTAAGCTGAAAGGGTAAATCACTTTGAAGGGTTTATAACACTTTTGTTATTATTACACTTCAGTGAAAGGAAAATACAAGATAAGAAATATTGAGATTCCTAAAAGAAATGATGCATCCCTTTTGATGGATCAAATAATGAAATAATATATAAATGCTACAGTTTAAATCCTATTTTCCACACCAATCGCTAAGAATTATTTAAGCATGAAATAAAATGATAAAAAAAGTAAATATATAAAACTTTCAAAGAAACAAACATACCCTTTCCTTCATGGAAAAAAAAAACAGTGAAACACATTCTGATAGAGAAAAGCAAACGAATGGAGAGCAAAGCTGTTGCACTAACTATTATATATTTGTTGTGCACTATAGCTGACTAATAGTCAGATGCTTTCCAGGTCACATTTTCATATTCCACATTATGGGACCCACTGAATAATCGCAGCGGTGGTTTCCCTGTGTTTTAACTTGAAATGCTTTTCGTTCTTTTAGATATAAGGCCTTTATGGCTGAAAATGAATAATTAAGTGTGTTTGCAGTTCCAGGTGCTCTGTCAACAGTTTGACCAACATTTTATAATTGTAGTCTATGGGGGAAAATGCTTTTCCGGCTGGGAGTGGCTACTGGGAAAAAGCTACATCCACTTTTTATTAAACATCTATGGTATCCTCACAAAACTATTCTTTATACAAGCTGCTGACATTCTTGAGGTTGTTTATTATTGTTGGGATGGCTTTATGTATTTGTTGTTGTTTTTTTACTTTTACTGTTGTGGACTGTATGAGTCCTATAGGGACTTAATGTTGATGCTGGTGAGTTTCCTCCTGGTAGGGACAATGGAACTGATTTATAGGTTTGTTCATCTAGTTTTCTTGCTGTACTTATTATTTTTTACAGTATTCTCTCTTGTTTGTGGCATCTCATCTCTCATCTCTATCTCATTTCTGTTTTTAAAATCACTTTAATTCATTAATGAGTTGTCCAATATTGTTTTCACAGTTTCACAATTGCTTTTAACCTCAATTTGAAATGTGTTTCACTAGCAGCATAGCAGTGTAATAACACGCTTAGTGAGGGCAAAAGAGTGACAGGCAAACACGCACACACAGGTACCCACAAGCGCCAGCAGCACAGTGCCTGCTGTTTATGTTTCCTACTGAAAAGTAAACATCAGGAGAACGAGAACCATTTTAGGCCTGATTACAGCAATGGAGAGGTGCTCTAACTGAGTCTCCAGTGACCACACACACACACACACGCACACACACACACACACCCTCAAACAAACACAGTGTAAGTGGGCTAGATCCCGATGGATATTAGATTTGGGTTTTCTACATTCCTTCCACGCTTCTCTTTAAAACTCTGTATTTTACAGCTTTTTGTCTTTTTAACTGCATTGTTATTGTTACAGAAAAGCACTGGTCATACTGTATAATAATGACCCCAGGGCCTGATTTAACATCTTTCATACTTAACAAAAATACGGGCAAAAAAATACAATACACCAGATTTTACAGCCCTTTTGATCTTATCACACTATGAGTGCTTATTATCCTCTGGGTATGGACGAGTGTCCTACCTACATTGAATGGGCTGTTATATTAACATGTAGTGTCCGGCTGATCCCTCTAGTGACATAGTAATTATGTATGACAGAATAAAGTTAAGGAACATAATTTAAAGCACCAAAAGTTGCTTCTAGGGTGGCTGGAGCGGGTGGTGGATGGGTCAAACAAAGCCGGGACTTTCACATATTAGACCGGCCTTCATGTCCCGTATGAAACCAACCTTAACCTCAGGGCATCATGTTTTCACATTATCAACGTAAATATGTCACATAACTGCTTCCCTTATGAATTCAATTCGATTGATTTTACATTCTAAGCTATCTAACAGAGTGAAAGGAGAAGACATGCAGGAAAGGGATCAGAGTTGGATTCAAACCCCGAGGACAAACCTCTGTGGTTATGTGCTCTACCACCCGTTATCTTTTATAGTTTAACAAGGAATTTTATCGCCCTAGCCTTCGAAAAGTTTTTTTTTGTCTAAATCTTGCCTGCCTGTGATTGGGCTGATAACAACCTATTGTACCTGCTAGAAGGTAGCTGCTGATAACCACCCATTCACTAGTGTGAGAACATCCACATTGAATGCAAAACTACACACTACTCCAGATATTTTTCTAGTTGAAAAAACAATATATGAATTTCATCCCAATTCTCTCATTTAACTTGCCTATCCTAAATGATCCAGACAGAAATGCTTTGATGTTGTGATTTATATGTTTTGGTCACTAGAAACAGAGGAAAACAGTTGTTTAGTGGAGAAAGACAATAACGGATATAAGCCTTGTGTTAATGAGTTAATGTAATGGTGACAAATGATGACTGGAAGTGAAAGAGAGAGAGATGAATGTGTGTGAGGGTGCCCTGCTGCAGACTAAAGACACTGCGCCTTTCACAAAGCCAGATCAGCTCTCCAGACCTCATCACTGTTTCTCGCAGACAGACGAACACACGGCTGAGTGTAGTTGAAAGATTGGTTTCCCTGCAAAAATTCTCTTCAGCCAGGTAAACAAACAAGCAGGCCGCTTTAAATAATTCAGCAACAGCCTTTTGCTGGAATACAGATGAGACAGAAGCAGAGAGGAACCAATCAGGTCTAGACGGGGTGTTAAAAGAGGGCCTGGTTAACAACTGAGCTCACAGGGGTTTTGCTTTGTGAGATGCATGCTCGGGGGAATTTCTACTGAAGTCTTCTAGCACTCAGTAAACAGTCTACTTAAGATACACATTCTCAACCTCTGGTAGAAAGACTGCTAACCCAGAGAACCTTCAAGCTGCAAAAAAGCCTCTTTTACATGAAAGCAGAATGTAATGTAGCAGAATGTAAACTAGAGAAAATTTCGACCATGGGGGTAAACAAAGATTACAAAGGGTTTCTTGAAACTACAGTAAAAATTAGGCCACCACAAAACAAAACTCAATCTTAAAGACTTAAAGGAAAAACATAAAAAGTTTATTTATGTCCTTATGTTTGACGCTACGTCTGACTTGATGCAAATGTGTTAGCAAACAACGTATTCTCATGAATGGGTTCAGATGATTTCGACCTAAACTTTTTGCAACACCTTTTGTGTGATTTCCAACAAAAAAAAACTGTGGCTGTTTTAAACACGTTGGTGACATTGTCATACAGACTACTTAAGTTCAGGCAACAAGACTATTTCTCTAAGGTGAGGAAGGAAATCACATTCAGAACTCCTGCAGGCAGTTACATCTGTCACAAAGAACACGAGTAAAATAGTTTCCAACAGGACACAAACGACAGTTTGTATGCCACAATTTCATGGGATAGGTACAAAATCCAGTGCATGACTTTCTGTAGAAAAACTCTTGTTAAAAGATGTTAAATCCTCCAAACCAAACCAATCAGCTGAAAGACTCTGAGAGTCTGATTATAATTTTGCATGGTTTGGTGATGATTTTATGGGATACCGACTGATACCAGTATATTACTTTTCATAGGAAATCCTATGACCCATTCATAAAAAGTATTTGTAGTGTTGTTTTGTCTTCTAAGTTTCAGACTGGTCTGAGTCTTTCATTAAATATGCATTCTAGTTTTCTCTCAATAGAGTCTGGGTAGGATAGATATCTTATTGAACATCTTATTAAGAATAATTCAAAGCAGGAACTTTAAGACAGGTTTAATGATGTAAAGCAAATGGTGCTTGGCAGGAAAAAAAATTATATTTTTGTACATTGCTATTCCGATTTAATTATGATTTATGTATTGTGGGCCGTGGAAAAAGAGAGGAAAACAATTGTTTAGTGGAATAAAGAATTACAGAGACAAATAGAGATGTCAGCCAACTTTAGTGTAAATGAAATGGCGACAAATGAGCAACAAAAACAAAAATATCTGAGAAAAGACCAGTGAAAGAAAGAGAGACGGAGCAGCCTTTTGTTGCGAGGTGAGAGAGCTGCAAGCCTCTCAGGAATACATCATTATTATATCTCTCTAATTAACTGCTGACTCCGAGTGTTACGAAGTCACACGGAGGCAGGATATCATGATACTACTTCTTTACAATCCGTCTGTCATGATAGAAAAGTGCTCTGATAGTGAGGCGTATAGCTCAGCTCACAAGATGTTTATTTATTTATGAATTTATTTATTTATGAATAAACCAGAGAGTACACACTAAACCTTGGGAAATCACTTGTGTTGTCACAGCCATCCTCTCTGCCCTTCCCTCTCTAAATACAGCGATTAAATGTTATGCATACAGCACAATAAACTGTCAGCTCACAGCAGGATAGTTAGCGCTGAAACTTGTCATATAGGATGATCAAAGAAACCTGTCCAAGCACTTTTAAAGTGAACTGCACTAAACTGTGGCATATTATTGTGCCTCTACCTTTCCTAACTGAGGCTTTCAGCCGGTTGCCACAGTAGCCTGCCTCCCACCGCCCCATTATCCAAACCACCCACTCACACATATACAGTCCACACACAAGCACGCACCAACACACACAGGGCTCGAATGAAATGAATCCTTCTGTATCAGCAGTGCACTGGCCGTTTGGCACAATGAACCGCCATGAATAATTCAGCCAGGAGAGGAGACGGCAAAGCGAGGAGAGCAGAGGAGGAAAAGGTGGAGCTGAGATGAGAGGCGAGAGGCTGAAAAACACCGGGGGGAGCGACAGGACAGGAGAGTGGGAGTTTGCCAAGACATGAGCGGCCGAGGAGGGGAGACACAACGATCAAACTTGCTGAGTCAATGGTGAGAGAGGAGCTGTGTGTGTTTCTGACAATACAGAGGCCCCTTTGTGCTGCCCTGTGCAGATGCCTGTGCACAAACACACTGGGACGACCGAGCCGTGCCAGACTCCGCCGCCTCCCCCTTTCCTCCCTCCATCCTCACTGCTCTGTTTCTCCTCTAAAGCTGCTGGAGACTCACTTTACATTGTAGTCAACATCTGAAACAACATGCAAACAATCTAAATAATCTCTACAGGTCATATTAATTAGATGAACATGTGTTACATCTATTTTAATATTTGTGTAGCATTCATTAGTCATCATAATTCTTTTTTTTAGTTATATGTTGTTTGAGATTTCCAAAATAAGAGTCAAGAGGTGTTAAATAAATATCCAGCGTAGTTTGTGCCGTGTGAATAATGTTGCCATGAAACTGTTTTACATTATTTTATAAACTAGAACTGAGCAACATGGCCAAAATCTTCCATCCTGATATCGTTTAATGTCTCAATACTGATTTATGTCACCTTATAGCATGTTTTTGGGTAATTCAATAAATGCATGGCCAATATGACATAGCCACATAGTCTTTAGCCTATTTTTGTACTCTTTAAAAGTGTTTTCTCACGGATGAGTTTGGTCGCTGTTTTTGACACTGCAATGGAAACAATGTAGAAAGACACAGATAATAGACATTTTTATATCATTTTGCCGATATAGTCAAATCGTCATATTATGAACTGCTTCAAATCACTTGTCACTTGACATCTATAGTGTGTGCAAAAGTCTATATGTCTATTTAAGTCAATATGAGCCCTAACACATTTCAGATGCCTGCTGATGTGCAATGTAAATAGAAAAGGAAGAGATGCAAGCTGAGACATGTCATCAACTCACTTCACCACTGCTCTTAAAAATTAAAATGAAACGAAGAAGAGTGTGGAATCAGTTGCCAATTATGCAACCAGTCTTTGGTGTAATTATGTTTGTTAGCAGTAGCATCACCAGTATATTTTGATCATTTCATGGTATTTCAGGTTGGAGCAGCTGTCACATGGCATTGGGGTTTCAGGATGTTGATGCAGGCTGTGTTTGGTCACAGAAGCTCCACTCTCACAGTGCACAGTCTAAAACCAAACTTTCCAAATAACAACTAAAGATTTCACCACATTCCTCTCACAATCGTCATCAGGATAGTCCACAATCACACAGAATAAAGAGGCCTGAAATCGCTCAAGGATTTTTCTCACAGTACACAACACACAGTATTCATTATTTCAATATGAGGCCCAACCATTGCATCTTGTTACAGAGCTGTGGCACAGACGTATACGTGCTTTCCAGACTGTAGCATACAGACAAGCTAATTGCAGGTGCTAGCACTTGCTCCATTTAACTGTGTGTTGTTTGTCCTCTAAGGCTGTCCTGATTTATTTGGAAAAGAAATGGTGAAAGGACAGAGCTTGTAGCCAGATTTATTTATCTGGAGAAAAAAAGGGGATAGAAGCAGTGCCCTAAGGAAAAGTAAAAGATAAGGTGACGCAGTTTGACAAAGAAAAGTCAAAGATTTACCATGCTTAGTATCACAACTACAAATGTGTCTCTTTGCTGCATATATGATTTGCAGATTTTCTGGCACAGCTTTCTGCAGGCTAGACCACATTCATAGAGCAAAGAGAAGAGCGAGTCTATCTGGCATTTGTACTTGTGCTATTGAAAATTCTGGCACAGATTTAAATGTAGGAACACACTCGTTTGGTCACACTGTGTTATTAGGATCACTTTATACTGCAAAGTGCCAAGCAGGGCTTAGTTATTCTAAATTATGCAAAAAAAGTGTCCAAACCTCCAGTCAAACCAAACTAAAAGGCAGCAGTGGATATTATAGCTGTAGTGCAACAAACATGCAGTTAACTATATTATACTACGGTATGTCATGTGTATGAAGGCAACGGTAACTTACGTGGCAACCTGATGCATGACCTTGGTGGAGGTGTCTTTCAGCGTGTCCTTCAAGTTGTCCTTGAAGTTGCTGAAGAACTTCCCAGCTCCTCCCTTCACCATATCCAGCAGTCCGCCGCCATAATTGGCGTCCATCTCTGGAAAAAGAGGACATTTTAGCAAATCAGAATCCAGAGGGACACAAAATACACACACACACTCAAACACGTCCGTGTAAAAGCACAGATGTTATTGTTAGATAAAAACCTCCTTTCTTATTTTTGCAACAGAAAAATAACGACTGTTTTCTATGCAGTGGATGAGAATTTATACAATGTCTGTGAAATAAACAAACTGGAGTTCAGAGGTTTTTATTTGACTCCAGAGATGAGTCACCGCAAAACATGTGTGTGGGTGTAAAGGAATGATGGACAAGGACACAAGAGACAAGACACACAATAAAATACATACCATCTGGAGCTGTGTGTGTGTGTGTGTGTGTGTGTGTGTGTTCGTGATTACACTGTAAAGAGTAAGCAAGTGTTGAAAGAGACCCATGTGTCATCTTAGTCAGCACCTCTCTGGTGATTTGAGATTTTCTCACTCTGTCTTTCCTCTTCATGTGACCACACACACACACACACACACACACACACACAGTCAATTCATATTGAATAGTTCAATATTATGTAGGTTTAATGTTAAAAGACCATAAACAACATGATTATTTACTGCATTAAGATAACAATTTTTAATTCAGTTAATATGAATTAACAGTGTACCAATGGTGCGGCCTGTTATTCAAACGAATGACAAAGTATCCTAAAGTTGTGTCGTCTCAGTCCCCCAATTAAGCCTTACAATTAAAACACAAAGCAAATTCACTAAATTGGCGACATCATAACGATTGTGTGATCAGCACCATGGAGAGCACCACACATCAGACGAGCAAGACTACAACAGCGTCGACCCTTTCGAACAAAAACACTTGAAAAAGATCCAATATTTGTACTTTCCTAAAAGCTAATTCAGGAACATACACAAAAATAATCCAGATTATTTGAAAGTTTTGTACTGAAAAGTTTGCGATGTGCAAACTTGGCTAATTTCCTATTTTTTTCTTGACTTATATTCTGTTATATTGATGAGTTTTATATTCTGCTTTCTAATAAAAAGTTGTTGTAGCCCCGGGGCCTAGTGATAATAAGGTGCCTGAAGTAACATTATAATGCCTCTGGTCATGTTGTTACACTATCAATAATTAAAATTCTCACCAGAAGCTTTAAAGACAAATCTCAAGCAGCCCATGCTGAACGTAGCGTCCCTATAGTGTCCCGTACTTTCTCAATAAATCAGCTTCTGCTACAACTGCCAACAAAGTTAAGAGTCAGTAACGAGAGCAAAATCCACAATTACTTCAGCCGGGAAAGTAGTTTTGAGTGAACCACCCATATTCATCCATGCAACGCTGTTAAGAGTTTAAGTTGAATATGATATTAAGGTGAAGCAGACGGTTCATTATGACGAGTCAGTAAAGTGTCATTACCTGATAGTTGGCTGCAATTTGTTTGATGTTATTGCCACTAAAAACACTAGCGAAGAGGAATAGCTAATTGGCTCTTACAGGCCACTTGTGCTTCATGCTGGTGGGCAACTGCGCTTTCTTTTGTGCGGACCTATTACTTATATTATGCACTTTCACATGAGAGAAAGCCATTCTGTGTGTCCAAGTAAATGAAGTAATATGCACATTATAACGTTGAGTCAAGTGTCTGCAGGTCATTAATGCCACACACAGTATCTCCTGTCATACAGTGTTGATGTCATCACACTAATAGTTACATTTTCACCTATTAGATCCTCTGAGATTTGCCTTTTTTCCCTCTTTTCTTTTTTTTCACTATAACATTTGTGGTGCAAGGGGGGTACATTTTTGATTGATTTCTACAGCAGACTTTCAAACACTGTCTCTAAGGAAATCTGCCGGCTGCTAAGACAAAGTTTCCTGATAAATCCTAAACAGTGACGACCTTAAACAGACGTTTTATCTTTAACAGATCAGGCAATGTCATGGGTACTTTTTTATTTTTTAGTTATTTATTTATTTTTGAAGAATAAAGCTCTGCTTGTGTAACCCATACAGCATCTGATACTCAGACATTTCCAAAACTCAAATAAACCTTTGTCTGTGGCTAACAAGATTACCACTGTTAACTACACAGGGTAGCGATGGCTGCATTAGGAAAGGGTCTTTTAAAGCATAGCAAAACATCTCAGATTGGGCTTAAGACTTTAAATGGTAAACAAGTAACCTGTGTTATGAACTTGGCATGTGGAGGCTGAAGGAAGGATGAGGGCAATTCACCAGACAGGGAGGGTCTAATTTAGGCTATTGCATCATGGGAATTTTATGATACAACTGTGTTTTTGGAGCTTGACCCGTACTACAGGCTACAAGTCAAGATGTCTCAGCCTCTGCAGCTTTTGTGTTCAGTCCTCACAACACATAAAAGTTTAATGCTAAAACACTGCAGAGCCTCTTAAATTCATAAATTTAACAGGTATGTCTCAGTTTCACCTTATTATTCGCTTTTTTTAATTTCCAGATTTATATCTGAAAGGACTTCATTTAGCTTGGGACTAACCTATAAATACATGTTTTTTAGTATTTGACAGTCATAAAAAAGCACTGAACAAGTAGTCAAGTCTAGAATTTATCGTCTGTAATGACAAATTATATTCATATTCTGCTCAACTGTTATACACATTCCTGCATTTAGCCCAACAGGAGTTATAATATGAGATTTTCACATGGAAATACAGTGAAAAAGGACCAAAAAAAGTTATTAAAGCCTACTGTAGCACTGCACTACTGACATTATCACATCTGTTCCTTTAAACCTTGAGACCTTTAGCTGACAGCAGGCCTTGTTTTTACATCCTGTGAAGCTGTGTTGCACAGATGTACTGTCCTCGGCTTTTTGAGGGGAATTTTTTTTTTTGTGCGTGCTTCGGGCATTTCATCTTTATTTATCTGTAGCACAGAGAGAGTCAACACATTGGTAAAAAAGGAAGAAGAGGAAGATAACATGCAACAAAGGCTTAGCTCCCTAATTAAAATCATGTTATTTTTTTTCCAATGATGAGTACACAGAGAATAACCATGTTAACTCTGCTGCTGACTGAACTTAACTTGTAATTCATTTAATTTGTTGATTGCATCCTGGGCTAATGCGATACAATCATCATTTAACCTTCATCGGCAGAGGGTTAGGTCAGTAGATCAATATCACTCTCAGGTCTGTGCACTAATATGAAGCTACAGCAGCAGCTGATTATCACTACTTAAAAGTTATGTTGTGTTTGTTTAATTTATACAAAAATAAAGGCAGGTTTTGTTGTCTACAGATAGAATTAGGATAATTGTTTGTCCTTGTTTCCTGTCTTATGCTAAGCTAAGCTAACCAGCTGCTTCATCTTTACTCTTTAAATATTGCATGTATCTCTACAACAAGAAAATTAGTATTTCCCAAAACTATTCCTTTAATATTACAGGCATATTGGGCACATCTATACTGAGTAATAAACTGAAGTGCTCCCTTTGCATTCTCCGGGCAACACTGTAATTTCACCTGTAAGGTTTGGGCTATTTTTAACCTCCTTACTATGCAAATTTCCCAGCCAGTGAGCATGACAGGATGTATTAGGAAGACCTGGATCCTGCTCCGCCTTGTAATCAAGAGCTATATGAGCTCGACCCGGATCTGCCAATCATGTTCGGATACCTGCACAGGTAAAGAGGCATCTGTTGTGATGAAGGAAAAATCATGCTCCAATAAATCTCACTACAGAAAAAGCTGTTCCACACAAAAAAAACAAGACCAGACCAATAGCTCAGTCCTCCTCAGCTGCCTCCTATTACTTTGACCAATCTAGAAAGAGTGAGGGAGGGAAAGAGATGGCTGAGGGGAGAGGAAAAGAAAGGAGAAAGACAGTTGTTGTTATGTCCGGAGGGATCAGTGGGCTGTCTGAATATGTCTCCTTCCTCCCACAGCCACAAACATTTCTCCCTCAATCTCCTGATCAGTGTGAATGACACAGATGGATGCGTGCGCACAACAATAAAGCTTTACCAGCAAACACACCACACTCCATCTCAGTGCTGCTACACTGTGTCGGGCCTCTCTGAGTCTCCTGGACCCGGATGACTGCGGCGTCAACCCCCGGACTCTAATCTGCTTAATTATAGATGCTGCTGATGAGACAAGGAGTGTATGATTAATCATCCACCATTCAGCTTAACAAGAGCAGAATTCCACAGCTTTGAATGGCAAGAAAGCTCTTACAGACTGCTGAACACATGACATGTTGGTAAAAGATGTGAAAAACTGCAGGTGCAAGCTGTCAAAGTAGATTTTGTTTAAAAGGTTTGAAATCATTAACCACCTCTGTAACCTCGTATTGACTATGTTTACATGCACATAATATTCCAGTTTACAGGCAAAAAAGTGTTAAAAACCCAAAATGAGATGCATATTACGATTACACTTTATACATACCAAAAACCTTACCTAACATCCTGAATTAATTATTGAATGATATCTGCATATCCTACACCCTAAACAGAAAATGTTACATTCTAAATGAGGTCTACTTGATAATATCCACGACAATATTTGCAGGTTACATGATCCATATTAGTGGAAAATGAGTTTGCATGTAAAGGTTGTGGTAAAGGTGGAGTGTTTGTGGTTCATGATCAGCACTTTAACCATTAGAGAACCCTCAAACTGCAGTCAGAATGTACACGCTAATTGAATCCATCACTTTGAGAGGTATGCTGGTTTAACTACTACTACCATTCACATCTCATTCACAGCTAAATAGTTGGATATTGTTGAGAAATGAGAAGTGTTGAGATCATGTTAAGGACTTATGTCGCTCACATTCTTAGATACATGATGAGCCTCCGCCAATACGCAACAATTGATAATCTAATTATGAGGATCACAATGTTAAACCTTTTTATTTTTGGTGCCAAAAACTAGTCCTTATTACGTCTGTCATCAGCCTCAAACTTTAAAATGCAATGATGCAATTTAAAGCTATAAATCCTGAGCACACCCAAAATTACATCTATGATATTGTTTGTTACTCACTTTTTGGCAGCTGATTCCTTCAAATGAAGCAGTGACTACTTGTGACTCCTACTTAAAGATTGAATCTGAGAGTATTTTCTTAAAAATCCTCATTAGACCCATAGAGGTCAAAGTTTCCATTACTTTGCACAAAACTGCATGATAGTTTTCCTCTTTCCTTTCTAGGGATTGGTATCAGCAGAACTAGAAAAACATGACTAAGGTTTTGCTCACAATAAATCATCACAAGCATTTACCATTTAATGCAACCTGTGTTTGGCCCAAAACGACAAATATAGAAATCATTAACATTAAAAAAAACTGTTAATTTACTAGTATTAGATTATAAATACAAAAAATCAGGTTTTATAGTCCGGAACATTTATTTAGTCAAGAACATTTTCAGATGAAATGTATGCCTAATGATACATAAATGTAAAGTTTGTTATAGCCTGCATTTATTTTATGAGTAGACTTTTATCATATGTCATTAATTATTAACACAAACTATTGTGTTTCCACAAACTATTTTATAGGCCTATCATATTCAAGTCCCAGACTAGGCCTATTATTGCTCTCTTTTATAAAGTTATGTTATAATAAGTATTTTTTACACATGATATATTTTTATAACTTTGTAATTATTGTATAGTTAAACTAATCCGAGTCCACACTGTATGTATTTATATGTTTTAATATATAAAATAAATGGATTTGAACCTTTTAGAATAACTGGCCTGTATTAGATGAACTCTGAACAATATTAAACATGCATTTATTTGTCAGTTTATTTCCTTTTTATTGTCCTCCCTGTGTTCTTTCCCACTCTGACTATGATACTGTACAAACCCTTACCATTTAATGCCTTTCCTCTCCTGTATCTCCCATGCTTTGCCTCTATTTTATGCTGAATCTATTTCTCTGCTGTGTGAATCTTTCAGCCGCTCTATGTGCCTCTCTCTCTGTGACCAGATGGATGTGGGAGTGTTCAGACTTGTGAGCCAGTTACAGTGACAAATCTTGCTAATACAGGCACCAGAGGGAGGCTCTGATACAGGCTCCACCAGGTAATAACAGCAGCAGCAGCGAGCCCAGCCTCTCACAGTGAGAGAGAGCGGGCACCGACACAACAGAGAGCGGCCTCTCGCACCGGTGCCAGAAAGATCAATGAACGTGTCTCCCTTCTTCAAGAGTGCCAACCTTTACCCCTCAGTATCAGGCTGTGTGTGAGTGGGACAGATGGACACATAGACACACATGCAGACAGACGCAGGCACACACACACATGAAAGAGACTGTCCATAAGGCCTGGCAGGCCAGACAGACATCTGACACTGGAGCCCCCCCTCCTCCACCCCCAACCACCCCCAACCTCCCCCAGCACCAATCCCCTCTCCTCACTGACCCTCCCACCCTCCTCATCCAGCTTCTTTTGTTTCACATAAATGTTCATCCCTGGAGGCTGGATGACTCCACAGAGCACTGCAGTGAGGCTCGGCACACTTTAACTTTAAACTTCTCTATTAGACTGCATTTATTTAAAATACTACAAATCCTGTGTTTATAATATTAGCAGTGGCTGTTGGATTTTATTGGGATTTTTTCACAGTCAACAGCACAATGCTTTAATATTATGATAAATATAGCTGAATCCGCTGTTCCTTCTCTACTATTATAAGGCTTAGATGCAGCATCCAAGCCAAATTAATGTAAATTGAATGTGGAAAGAATTAAAAAATAATGAAATTACCCTTTGTCAGATATGATGATTGTATTTGGTCCTCATTCAACTTCTTTATCAGGATTTATCTTTAAGCTCTTTGGATGTTGTTTCTGTAGCTTTTACAGAATGGTGTACACAGATATGGTAATATTAATTGTCCAAAACACCAAAACAAAGTGAAATCGCATATTTTTTTATTGCTGTATTTTATTATATATTACTGTATTTTCACGATGTTTAGCAACTGTTGCAGCCAACTTCCCATTATATTAAAAACAAAAATAAACCCTGTGAGATGTCTGTAAAACCTAGCACATTTCTGAAATCTAACTTTTTCTTACAGTTAAACTAATTACTTTGAAATAGCCTCGATGAGAAGAAAGGATAGAATCAGGACAAACTTTAGGCTTTTATTTATTTTCTTTCTTCTGCTATTCAGTGTCCAATTTGTAATGGTTGTAATGATGATTATGTATTTAGGTTTGGTAAATAGTGCTGTTTTGGAATCCTATATAAAAGAAGAACAACTGTAATAGTAACTGTATAGTAGCAGCAGCAAAGGTTACTGTAAGAGCCACTTAATCACATCTTATGCATATTTCATAACTTCTGATATTATTTAAGTTTATACCTCAGTTTGTGTACGGTGTGTACAGCCTAATATATGTAGGCTATGCAAAGGAACGGCCACTGTAGCCACAGGAACAGAAGCAACATCATAAAACTTTATTTTTCTCAAGAGGCTCTTTTACAGATGACAGAATTGATCTCAGTGAGGATAAAGTATCAAAACAAATGAGCTATGATGACTGAATTCAATAAAGCATGAAGAGGATTTGTCATCAGATTAATGATGAACAGATTTTAGTTTTAATTGAATACATTAGGCTTATGATTCATCATTCATGGCCAGTTGAATAAAACTTCTGAACTGATAGCATTTTGCTCTTCTGCTGCCTCAAACTGAAACAGGATTTATTGCCTTAACTACTGGGATTACAAGCAGAATTTCACATTAAAAGCCCACATGAAAAAGTAAATATGCTAAGAAATGTGGTTTATGTCACTGAGGAATTTGGCTTAAGATTTAGTGAGTACATATGTTTCTATATTTTTTACATTTTTTAAATACATTATGTAAACTAGAATAAAGTATTACGAGCAAATATGATTCATTGTCTTAGCTATTGAGATTACGAGCTTTCACATTAAACGCCCATATAAAAGAATAAATAGGCTATATAAGATTGTTTATATCACTGAGAAATTGGCTGGAAATTTAGTGTGTATACATAGATTATTCTTTTACATTTTTCATATTTTAATACATTATGCACACTAGAATAAAGTAGTATGTGCAAAGAGGATTTACTGTCTGAACTACTGAGATTACAAGCAGAATTTCACATTAAAAGTCTGTATAAAAAGACAATACATTTTTGTGATATTTTTAAATAGATTATGGACACTATACTACACTGTTAATATAAGTGTGCATATTATTTAAAATAATATGAGAATTTATGCAGACTTTTTAAAACACACACATCTAGTCTGAACTGTGTGTTAAATGTACCGTCACTGCTCACCCATATAAGAAGCTGCACAGGACTGGTTAGCCCCTCCTGTAAGAACACGCAGACTATTTTAGACATTTTACACAGAAATCAAGGGCACTGGGACATGTCTTAATCTGTTCTGCACATACAAGCCAGATATAGCCTTTTAGAAAGGGATCTGGGAGCCACTATGAGCCATGGAGGAGGTTCCAGGAGGTGCACTGCATCGTTGTATACTTTCACTATTGTTAGCCATTGTGTTGTCTCCTGCTACCCCTACACCCGGACAGTTACAGGCCACGTTAACACTGCGTAAACTCACCACATCTTACTCAAGCACTCCACACGTCAGCGTACAATCGCCATCCCCGTTGCCGGAGGCGTTGAGGGGTAGGACTCTTACCTGAGCTGTCCATGGTGCTGCAGTCCTCCTCTCTCAGCGGGCCTGCCTTCGGTCCAAGGGTGGCCGCTATGGAGCCTGCGAGTATACCGCCGCCTCCGCCGCCGCTGCTGCTGCTCCCTCTGCCGACGCTGAAGCTATCTCCACCGCTATCGACCAACTGCAAAGATTCATAGCCATCGTAACTGGTCTTTTTCTTGTAGGCCCCCAGCAAGCTCATTACCGAAGCACACACAAAAATATAAAAATTAAAGACAAAAGAAGCTCCAAAGAAGACGTAGTAGGCTACGCCGCGCCGTCGCCGCCACCACCGCCGCCACCACCGCTACTGCTGGAGCTGCTGCTGCTGCTGGGTGCACCACATGTCCGGGGAGGAGAGAGGACGACCGGTCTCCTCTCTTTTCTCCGGAAAGAAATATTCTGCCGGTCTCTCTCTCTCTCAGTCTCTCTATCTCTCTCTCTCAGTCTATCTCTCTCTCTCCCTCCCTCCCTCTCTGCTTCAGTCTGCTGCCCTCTCTTTTCTCAGCAGCACCGCATTTTACTACGACGCTTCTCCTTCTGCTGCTGCTGCTGTCGCTGTAGTCCCCGACTGAGTAGAAGGGAAATCCACCCCAACGCACAATCCTCTAGCCTTCTCATGTTATTGCTGCATGTATTATTCACAAACCCTAATCAGCATAGGATGGATGTGAGTACGCCTATAGGCTAATTTTCCGCAAAGCTAAAAAAATAAATCTTAATAATGAGATATAAAATATATAAAAAGATATACGTTTAAAATATCACCTATTGAGCACAACTGACATACTGTAAAATAAGTGTGAATATGCCTATAGGCATATTTTCCCTTATGATTATCAATACAGGACATTGCCATGCAACAAAAAAGTAAGAAAATGTCTCAGTAAACTAAAAATATGATATTATTAATACCAAAATGCCTTTAAATAGAACCAAAGCCACATTCAAATCAACATGATAATAATAATAGAAATATAACAGTCTTTAGTTTTGATGAAGACTATATCATGTTGTTAAATTTGCTTACAAGGCTTTATGTAAAATAAGTGTGAATATACCTATAGGCATATTTCCTCTTATGCTCTTCAATACAGGGCATTGTCATGCAACAAAAAACTACAGAAAAATAAGGTCCTATAGAAATATATTACAGCACCATGAAGATAAAAAAATGTCTCAGTAAACCAATGACATATTAAAGCCTAATTCCCTATGATTATAAGTGTAATGAGAATATTGCAGTTGTCTTTGGTTGTTAAGACTTGGCACATAATATTTACTTACATGCTCTTACATGTCAAATGAGTCGGACCCCAATTTTGTGAACAGCCCCATAGTTCAAAATCTCTGCAGGCTCACAGCCAGTTATGATTGTCCTGTGTAGGAATGGTGGCTGGCAGTTTTTCGGTCCTGTATCTTATCTTTGGTTTTACGGAATATTGTCTGCATTTATTACAAAATGTAAAGAATTCAGTAGGCTATGACAATAACTTATTCCAATGGCTTATTAGTAATCAAAATAGTTTCCAAAGTCACTGCTCTACTAAAATACAAGACAGATGCCGTATAGATATGTGATGGATGACATCTGCTTCACTATAACACTATACTATAAAAAGGAACAGGTTATAATGGTTTAAACTGAAACTGGAAAAAGAAAGAGAGAAAGAAAAATAAAACAGTTAAAATTGCAGTGTCATCCATTAAAATAACAGAAGTCCTCGGGGGAAAGTGTTTAAGACTTCTCTCCCTGTGACCTGCTTTCTCGGGTATAAATAAGGAGCAAATGAGTCTGGGCCCATAATAGAGCAATTTCCTATTTGAGTCCTGTGCTGAAAATGAACAAGGACCCCTGGCTTTGACATAATAAATTATTAAAATAAGAGGAGTCTTGTGGTCGGCATTGTAAGACAACAGCACCATGCTTTGTCAGAAAAAGGAAACTCACCCTCCATCACAGGGAATTTTCTCACCACTCGACTGACAGCAGCCTTGAATGTTAACAGGCTCTTTGTAATGTAATTAAAATCTGACCGATTTGTCATTTCAGATCCAGATTTGTCATTTTAGCTCCAATTTTTTGTGCAATGACCCTGCATCCACGAAGGACAAAAGCGTGACCGCTGATGGCATGCTTCCTTCCTTGGCCTTGTCCCCTGGCAACGGAAACCCTGCATGGTTCTGAAAAGAGGACATGAGCCTGGGAAACTCTTTTTAGGAGAGCAGACGGGAGCTCAAAGCACAGCGGGAACGGAATGTCCAAAAGGGAGGAAAGATACCCCCGCCATCACCGGACGCAAAGTGCTGCCGCTCCATTGTTGCCATGGAGCTTCCTGTCCCGGCCGTGCCTACCAATATTTACCCCTTGGTGCCCTCAGACTGTTCAGGATGCAGCATGCAGGTGCACTACGGACGTCAATATCTTTGTCATGATCAAAGAAAAACGCAAGCAAATCAAATAAAAAATAGTAGATTCGTTGTTTGATCCATAGACAGAAAACTTATGATAAAATATTTTGTTACTTGACTATTTCTAAATAAATATTTCGTAGTTTCAGCTTTCCAATGTGAAGACTACTTTTAATTGTTGGCCACTGCATTAGGTACACCTTGCTAGTACCAGGTTTGACCCACCTTTGTCTTTAGAACTGCTGTAATTCTTCGTGGCAAAGATCCAACAAGGTGCTGGAAACATTCCTCAGAGATTTTGGTCCATATTGACATGGTAGCATCACAAAGTTGGTGCAGATTTGTCGGCTGAACATCCACGTTGCAGATCTCTGGTTCCAACCACATCCCAAAGCTGCTCTGTTGACTGCAGTGACTGCCATTGGAGTGCAGTGAACTCTTTATCATGTTCAAGAGACCCGTTTGGGATAAGTTGAGCTTTGAGACATTGTGCTTAAGCGTACTAGAAATAGCCATCATTTAGGGATGGATATGGTCAGCAACAATACAACACTAGGCCTCGGCGTGTAAACGATGCTAAACTGGTACCAAAGGGTCCGTGTGCCAAGGAAATATTACTGTTGGCTTTCTATCATCTCAGACCAGTCCGGCCATTCTCCTCTGACCTCTGGTATCGACAAGGTACTTGGCCCAGAGAACTGCCGCTCGCTGGATATTTTCTCTTTTTCAGATCATTCTCTGTTGTGTCTGAAATCCCAGTAGATCAGCAGTTTCAGGACTGTCTGGCACCAACAACCATGTCATGTTCAAAGTCACTTAAATCACCTTTCCTCTCCATTCTAATGCTGATGAAGACGAACTTCAGCAGGTCGTCTTCATCATGTCTACATGCCTAAATGCATTGAGTTGCTGCCATGTGATTGGCTGATTAGATATTTGCGTTAACAAGCAGTTGAACAGGTGTGCCTAATGTAGTGGCCAATGAGTGTACAATATTTGGGGTTTTTGCTGTTGGTTAGACAAAACAAGTAGCGTGAATATCATCTGGGAAACCATAATGGTGGTTTCATAGACAGAATGATTGAGTCAAGAAAACTAGAAATAACCCGTTGCAGTTGTATGACTTTCAGCAACCAACCAAGTTTGAGTTTACATCCATGCCTGTACAGACTAATTTGTCGCCATGATAATAGAAAATACTTCAAATATGGAATATTTCTGCAAAGGAGCTACAAATTTTTAATCTTCAACCCCACAGCTCAGGTGATCTATACCAGGGGTGTTAAAGTGTGTCTTCACTCAGTTAATTTGTGGTATCAGGTGTGCGCTTGCCTGGTTGGAAAAAAAAGCTGCAGCCACACAGGCCCTGACAGTTTGACACCCCTGATCTGTACAGTCAGCACAGTTTCAAGGTGGACACCAAAGATAAGTGTCACCAATTTCGTAACTGGACAAAAGTCTCTGCTTCTGACTCGGATCTGATCTGAAAATTTCTAGGCTCTGCTCTGATTAACTGTTGTTTAACCGTTACTGAGCAACCGCTGAATAAATATGAAAATCAAATAATGTGATGAATTCTAAAGAGAACCTATGATGAAGTTAAAGGCATTCCTTTACATCCGCCTTTTAAGTTAAGGGCCATTTTGACAGTTTAACAACCTCGCTGTAACTTGACAATGATAACAGCCTTGTACATCTTCATTGGTTTCTACCATCACACTCGAGTGTAGATTGAGGATTAATGATTATCCTTGTAACTGTAAAAGCAGAATCCAGGAATCTGCTGGATCAGCTGTAGGACTCACTTGACAAGACAGATGGTGGACTTGAATCTCTGGTTAAGTCTGTGAGACTTTACATCATGTAATCCATGTTCTGCTGCGGCAAAAAACTGAATCATGATAGAGAAGCATTGGCAGCGACACATCTTCATAGAAACACAATGGCATCACTGCCGCCCTGGTTTGCCACACCCACTGAGCTGGCCTAGTTTAGGGACTAAAGACTGGAGGATCACATTTTATCAAAAGTATCTATTCTGCTAAACTGGTGCTCAGCACAAAGACAGGAATGTCTTGTCCTGTTTACTCATTTACTAACTACAAGTACCTGCCTCAACCATAAAAAAGCCTTAAACCCTTTTTACACCTGCCCTTCTGATCTTCATCTTCAAGCTGTTAAATCCTGTGTTTATAAATGTATTCACTTATTTCCTGTTACCTGCTAAATATGACCCTGATTCAAGAAGAGTTGGGGCACTGTGTAAAATAAAAACAATGTATAAAATAATATACAAACACAAAAACACAGGCAGGTTTAAGGGTAAGGGAATGTTTAGAATTAGACAAAAAAAATATAGAAGAAGAACTATAATGAAATTAAAGTGATGCACTGCATCCAATTATACAAATATACTACATTAATCTCAAATGGGCCATTCTGCATAATGCATGCTTTTACTTTTGGTTAAAAAAAATGTTTGTATATATTACTACAGCTAATGCCTTTTTGCTTTGAGTGCATGAGTTGTATTTTTATTATTATTATTTTAATTTTATGTTAATCTTACACTACTCACTGCATGGATCCAGGTGACTCTGGCTGCTGATCAGTGCATGAGTGCACGCACCAGGCTGCGTTAAGCTGCTCACGTGACGTGCGTGACGCTGCGACCGTGAAGACTATTGGACAAGAGAGGAGCTGTCCTCTCAACACGTAGCAGCCCTGGATGATGAAGATGGTGATTCTGATAATACTGATAATATCCAACATACACGAGACATAAGTCACGTCCAAATGACAGTATCACCGAATCTTTTTTATATAAAAATAAATAAATAAAATAAAACACCTGTCCTCTTTAAATCAATGTGAGTGCTGTGTGCCTTTAACTGGTGTCCTGAAATGCCGTTACCGACAACATCAGCTGACAAAATAATCCAGCTGACATGAAACCTTCACACTGTTCTTTCAGTCTAGTCCTGGTGTGTTAATTATTATGAGGATTAAACATCTGCAGAAATAATTCTTATACAAGAAAAGTCTCATCACCTATGTGAAAAAATCCTGCCGGACAAAAAATAACCCAAATGATGTCATTCATGATGCTCGCGTGCGCATCAAAACCACAAAAAGGCCCTCAGTTTGTAATTTTCGATGACATTTTTGGAAACAGACGGAGTATTTCCCATGAAGCAGGTGCATGTTGGTGATAACCTCTCGAGCAGAGATGTAGGGGGGAAGTGGTGTGAATTTCCAGAGGCAGCTGGTATTATGTAACAACACACAGATCATGATGCTCTCTTCTTCTTTGCCCGGTTTAGAGGCTTAGCAAATAAAAACATTCATCACATCAAATGAACAGAAACATATGCCTTTACCTTTCTGAGCGTTTTCTACCATTCTCCCGGGAGCGCCGTCTTGTGCCGTGGTGGAGATGCGCTTTGAACCCCGGCTCCGCGCACACACACCGACCTTTGATTTGTCATTCGCTGCCAGTCAAAGGTCAAAGCTTCCTGTGAGGCACGCGTGCTGTCCCTTCAAGGATCCCGCTGTATTTCCCCGGTAAGCGTGTCAGTAAATGCACAGACTCAGCAGCAAGGCTACAGCAGCATCATATAATCACATTTTGGCATGTGAGCAACAAACAGAGTCCAGCGATGGCGATTGGTAGATCTGCAGAAGATGTGGATGCACGTAAACGAGGAAGTGGAAGGCAGAGGGGATGTTTGTGGATCTGTGGAGGAGAAACTGCGCCGCTCAGCGAGCAGCACCGCCTGAGCTGAGTCAGCCTGGTTAAAA
>CAFUXE010000414.1:152732-195517 GCA_903364295.1 Serranus cabrilla
AAACATGGGGTGGACCTTCAAAACTGACGGAATATGACTGCCTGGATATTTATAGCAGGAAATACCCTTAAATGCAGTAATGTGCAACCAATACTGGTGATATGCACCAATAATACAACATTAGTATTTAAAACCACATTAAAAGACACCATTCCGTGCACTAGAGGTCCCTATAATGTGAGTGGTCACGATTTTAAAGCGACATTTACTGTGCTGCATTTCAGGTTTTTGCACATATTTAGATTAGAATCCCCATGATGCTCTTTATGCAGGCACATACTACAGCTCTGCACCTTCTGTCAAAGGTAAACACAGCAGCAGCAGCAGCGAGCTGTAATCCGTGACAGAGTAGCACGAGCTCCAACCAGGCTCCGGTGCACATGGTGTTTATTTACAGATCTGAGAGGATTAGACACGGGAGGAGGAGATATAGAGCGTACTTCTACGTGCTCGCATGAGCATGTGTGTTTTTTCAGTACGTGTTTTAAAAAACTACTAAAGCTTTTGTTGTAATTTAGCACACCCTCTTGGTACTTCCTGTTTTTCTCACATGATATGAAAGATCAAGGAGCAAAGAGGGGAGGAGCAAAGCCTCTATTATTTGTATGTCTGCTGGAAAGAAAGAAAGAAAGAACGAAAGAGGTTTAATGAATATCCATTCTTTAAGTTGTAAAGTTTTGTCCTGTTTCAACCAGACAGAGGACTCCTAAAAATGAAGAAAAAATATATTATTATATCAGGCTTTGTCCCCTGGGTCAAAATTCACAAGCAGCTCATTTATCATCTACATTTAAGTGAGAAACACATTAATATAATCTAGATTATTTTGAAATGGGTCATTCACCTTCATAAGCACTTTAGACATATTTTGATGCTGATAGTCATATAGTAAACTTTTTCAATGCAGGACTTACAAACTTTTAAATAAGTATTTTCACAGTGCAGTAAAAGTACTTCTTCTTCCATCACTAATAAGTGTTATTCTGAATTCTCCCTAATGACTACTTTTACTTTTGGTACTTCCAAGTATAATTTGGTGCAAATACTTCTGTACTTCTCAACTAAAACCTTGACTTTAGATTTTTTTTACTTGTAAAAGAGCATTATGTCACTGTCACCGACTACACATATTACTACTTTTACTTGAGTAAAGTATCTGAGTACTTCTTCGAGTAGCATCAGTAAAGTAACATGTCTCTACCCAACAAAGTATGACTGTTACTCTCCTAGTATGAGATACAGTATATCTTGTTGGATAGAGAAACATTCAGCACAAAGACAGTGAACGCAGCCTTGAGAAAATAGTTTTATTGTTTTCGGAATGTAACATGTTTAGACAGCGTGGTCTGAAAAGAAAACAGGGGGGGAAAAACACAATCGTGGTGTTTCACAACAGCACTGGGGTGTGGTCACGTACAACACAACACTTAACTCCACGCCCTTTCATTCAACAGCACACACCGACACACTGAGCTCCCCAACATGAAACCAAAGCAGAAATCAGAAGCAAACACATCCCGTCACCCACTTAATCAAAGACATCCTTTCCTCTTGTTGCTCAAGTAAAAACTGCTCTTGAGTAAAACTTTCTTTTTCTTGTATCTTTGGTCTCTCAAAAGCTTTCATTTTGTACAACACCCGCTATTTATAGACTCTATAAGAAAAATGCCACCAAAAAAACTTGATACAAGACAGTTTTGACCTACAAAAAATTATTAAAATATATATATATTTATGTATGTTACTAAATTGTGAATTGAAAGCTGCAGAGCCAGCATTAATACCAAGCTTCCAAGAACAATTCAAAACTAGTTGTGGTGTTAATTGGACAGATTATTAACGAGTGTGTTGAAATCAAACCCACATGTTGATTTTTACTTCAGGTGACAAGAAGCTTTTCTATATGGTTAGAAATGATTACAAACCTTTACCAATCACTTACAAAACAAACAGATTTTTTTCCCACATTGTTCATCCTGCAACAGTAATTTATACATTCAAACAAAAACAAGACCTTTACATAAGCCCCCAAATCATAAAAGTGACCTACTAAAGTTATACGCAGCATTATCTTAAAGTTGAACAAAACTTTACATGTTACAAACAACAATCTGTGACCTTTTATATTTAAAGGAATGTAACAGCATTGAAGGCACTCTATATTCTGTGCATTGGTCTTCATCCCAGCCACAGAGTGTGCTGTAGAGTGACTGCGAGGGCTCCGTGAGTCTTGTACAAGTTCAGCACCAGTCAAGTAGGTTGCCCCGCAGATTGCATAATATTCTGCAGCATTTCAGTACAAAAGTAAAGAATGGCCATTTATACAGTGCACTTTGTTTTAATGTTGGTGGATATATTCAAAACAATGCTGTTTCTGCAGAGTCTTTGTATATGTAACAGCTGACATGTAGGCATTATGTACAGCAGCGTATTACACTTAGGCTTGCACAACTTTTTAGGAACATGACCTAAATCACATCTGTGGTGAGGCTGAACTGAATAAAAATGATATTGTTGTGTACTCAATGAATACCACATCCCCTCTGTTAACTGTATAATGAAGGGTAAGTAAAGGGTTTCACTCCAAAGGTATGTTAATAGAAGCAACAATGTTTGTTTGATTCAAAAAGTGAACTTGAAAAGGTTTGATATGTAACTTTTCCTCATTTAAAAGTCTAAAAACAATTAGACATATGGCATATATTTTGTTTAGTTGTATTCTTAAATTACCTCCAAATGTTTTCAATAATCTATAATTGAATTTAATTTGTTTCGTGGGGGGCTGAGCTGCCTTGGCGGAGGTCTGCGCTATCAGCAGAAAATTACATATTGTGCATTTAAAGCTTCATTAATTCAATCTGTAAAGATAGCGTACTATTTAAGTAATATTCCACGTGTCTGCTTTCATTAAAGTTGTATTTCACAATAATTTTATAGAGTTTTGTATCAGATATTTAGTGTGAGACACTTAATATTTTGGTTTGGTGCAAGTATTCCTCCCTTCCTGTACTTATTTTCGCTTTCACTTCTTTTTTTACCTCTGCTTCCCTGAATGCATTATGATTTAAATTCAATGTGTCAATGTGCACATTAAAAGACAAACGTGTTGCTTGATGGTGAGTGCTTGTGTAAAATTATGATTTGCAAAAATGATCATGATTATGTTTATATATTGCTTTGAACATTTCACTGTGACAATGGAGAAATCAGCTCAACCAATAAAGCTCTAGAAATGTTTTCATACAACCATTCATTGAAAAAACCAACTGGTGATTGAATCACAAACATGTTGGATGACTACAGTTTGATCAGTGTCCTTTTCTGTTTCTCTAAACTTCACTATTAAGGATCTGAAACATCACCCCACTCCCTCTGGCTGCTTCTGGATGTTTCCCTGTGGTCCTTTCATTCAGAGAAATGTCAGGGCGTCTGGGTTTGGAGGGGTCCTGACGGCTGCGTTTCCATCTTGGTGCTGAGGAGTGAGTTGATATAAGGCCAAATCCGATCAGTCTCTGTACCGGAAAATGAGTGCAGGATTCCCTGTTTCCTGAGTGCAGAAATAAGAGAACAAAATGAGCAGGAAAGCTGGGTAAAAATAAAACAATGACTGTTTATATGACAGAATGTGGATTATTAGTCTTTCAATGTTGAAGGAGGACTGTATTGATTTATTATTCTGTAACACTGTTGGAGTCACACTGGACAGTTAAATTCAAATAAAAATGGATGCATCCTCACATTCTTCTTCCTCACCAAAACTGGTGCCTAAATTAACCACAATGCTTCCCACCATCATTCTTGTTTGTTAGCTTTTTTAAATCTTTTTTTTAATAAAAGCAAACTGTTTTAAATCATTCTGTTGTCTTTTTTTCCAGAGAAAAAAATTGAATTGAAAATGTAGAATTTTCATTTTTTGGCCACATAGCCCATCCCTACTTTAATGTGTAAAATTACTGGAGTTCCCCTTAAAGTAAAACGATCAAAACTAAAATCACTACAACAGATGTGATTCAGACAACCATCCGAAACCTCCAAGAAAAGAGAGTATTCTGTTGACTATTGTTTCCAATCATTTTTAAATAATAAACTATTGATATGAGACTGCTGAATAAAACATTTTTAATGCCCGTAGGTATTAGATTCAAACAATCCCTTTCATGGCCTCCATGTTTTGTTATGTTTGACATCTGGGTTTGATTTTCTGTGTGCAACATTTGCATGTGACTGGATTTCTTTTCAACATCTAAATCTCAGTAATTCTCCACGATAACAATGTGGAAATGATACTAAAACTGAAGACCTCTTGATGTTTATTTCGACTGACAGCATTAATGTACACTGTAGGTAAGATACTGAGTGAAGAGTGTCCTATGAAAGGGAAATAATACTGACTTGTATAAGTCTATGACAGGCTTGGCCACATCTTTGTAGTGCCTCAGTCGAGCCATCAGGGCTTCTGGTTTGTCATCGTCGTGCTGAATCAGTGGCTCCCCGGTGACATCATCCTTTCCCTGAGGAATGCAACACAAGGTCACACATGCAACAATGCAGCAAAGGTAAACTCAAGAAAATGCAGGGAAACCTAAAAAAAGCTAATGGGATACAACAAAACACATATTGAAAGTCATTATCGTAGATTATTAATCATTATTTTTTGGAGCTCATATATCATTCTTACCCATTGTTAATGCAAAAATGTTATAGTCAACATAAGGCACTATTATTAGTTTCAAATGCCTCCTAAAGTACTATAGGCCACCATTTTCATCTTCCTTTTTTCATTTCTGCATTCTGTTTAACAACAAAACAGCTTTATTATGTGAGTAATTTCCTGGAGTGAGGCAATGAAAACTGATGCCAAAACAAGTGGTAGGCCTATACTGAAAACAGAGGGCTTAACTATCAGGGCAGCAAGAGCTCCAGAGTAAAAAAGTTCCACTAATGACTTAATTCACTTAAATAATAATGCCATTTACACACTCTGCTTTAAATTGTAACTTGTGTCTAATGAGGGTTTTCCACAGAAAAATATAAATTAACAAATTCAGATTTAAACATGTTCAACTTCATCTATGAGAATTTTTTTTATTTATTTACAAGTTATCTACTACTGCAAATGTTTATCCTGTATATCTCAAATGCTCTTGTGAGTGTGTTGGTTGTCTTTGCAAACCTGTTTTTACATAAATAAAGGCTATCTCTTCAGATTAAAGTTAAGAATGACAACAATACAAAATAGTCATTAGGTCAATGTGACAATAAATACTTTCTGAAGTGGAATAAAAAGCAGGAGGAGTTTCGTTGTTGTGCAGGTCGAGGTAACTGTCTTTCATCTGGTGCCAATCTCTCATTTTACGCCCCACTGAAGCCAGACAATAAATTCCTGCCAGCTCAAAACGCACCGACACAAATCTTGAGAGAAAGAAACTAAAAGGAGCTGACACTCCAAAAAAAAGTGCCAAAAATAAATCATTCTAAATGACGAGCAGAATGTTCCTAGCGCTGTATCTTTGAGACCTTCACTCGTGGCGGGTTGAAGCCCATGTTGTAGACTCGCCCGCTGCCTGGATCGATCCAGCGGTCGCTCAGTCTCTCCCTCAGAGTCTCGTAGGGGATGTTGAGGCTGATGACCAAGTCCATCTGACACAAATCATTCAGAGCTTTGGCCTGCGACAGAGTCCGAGGAAAACCTAGTCAGAGAGCAGAGGGAGACAGAGGAATGTGCGAGGCATTGTTCACCACTGTACATTCTACAGTGATGTATGACCTTTATGTATCTTTAAACTACATTCAAAACAATGGTGCAGGAATTTGGTTTGTCAGGGATGGATTTTTTAGATTCTGTCTGTAGACATATGCAGATTGGGAGCAAACATGTGAGCAAATATTTGGACTATGGAATGAGTGGTAAAGACACTTATACAGATGGATTCAGATAACAAAACAGGAATCAAACAAAAATGGGGTGACATGCAGAGGAAAAATACCTCAAAGGTCACAGGCTAACTAGCAATATCCCACCTGGAGGGAGTTTGAATGGAAAACTAGAATGACACTTTTGTGGAACAACACCTCAGAAGTACTGTAAGACTTTAGTGGGCACTGCTACAACCACAGAGACTAATTAAGGCCATGCATATTTTTGACTGTGATTGTATATACGCTCATATATAGTGATGACACAGTGACATTTTTTTCTGCGGTTTCTGCGACATTCTCGTCTGTAATTTCAAGAGTTTCCCGAACGACATAGAACAATGTGTCTTTTTAAAACATAATGACTGCATTTTGGTTAAAATTAGGTTAAATTGATACCTATGTCCTATTGCCTCTAGGAACAGAACCAGAAAAAATAGATAGCTTGGATTTGCTTGAAGACTAACTACTTAGTGATTACATATGGAAAAGCAAAAAAGGCTATGGTGCTACAGTGCAGTTTGAAGTTATGATTATCATTCTAAGTCAAAAACACAGGTTTATGAAGCAATTCCACAGTGTGATACAGTTTATTTCCTGATTAAGTCTTTGCTATTGTCAGTAGCTGACAGCACGTAAACTTAGGCCACTAAAGCCATTTCCAATTTTCCAGTGAGATAGTCTGACACCATGATATGTGCACATGAATTGGCTTACTGCAACAAAAGGATCTCAGTTACATGACCTGAATGAATGGCCAGCAGTAATGATGATACTAGAGTCCACAGTTAAGTCACGCTAACTGCTCTGTGAGGTTGTACTGAGCCTGAGTGGTGGAGGTAAATGCTAACATCAGCATGCTAACATGCTCAGAATGACAAATGCTAACACGCGGATGTTTAGCAATCAAATCAATAAATCAAAATTACTTTATTTATCCCTAAGGGGAAATTCAGTGTAATGTTTACTATGGTCAGCGTCTTAGTTTAGCTTGTCAGCATTTTAACATTTGCTAATGAGCATGAGGTGCAGTAAACGGGCCGTCCCAAAATCTGTTTAACTCATAGTAATGCATGCCCACGTTATAGATTGTATAGTGCTTTGCTCAAAACAACTTCAGCATGCTGGATGTTCACATTGCAGGCCTACTGTAATTGTAGGTCAATTAGCTTTGAGGCCATTATCTCCCCTCTTCTTTTTGCTTTGGCTTGCTTTGATACAGTATGAATGCATGTGAGCTTGTCTTTAGTTTATTGCTTGCTATGTGTTAGAGCGGAAATTGGCAATCGCTCTGTATGTTCCATTGTTTGGTCAATAAAAAGCTTTTAAATCTCTCAACCAGAGTATCATGTTGCCAACAGGAAACCACCGATCAAACATTACAAGAGGATAGAGACGGTTAATTTTGGGAGGGTATAGGAGTAGATGTTTGTGTGGGGGGAGTGGCAGGGGGTTCATCTCAGGCAGAGTCCCCACAAATGCCTGTATTCTTTTTTTTCCTTTTTCTTCTGTAATCTTTCAAAGAAAAAAAAAACCTGCAGCACTGTTTAAAAAGGAAACGTCTCTGTCCAAAATTAATATGCAAAAACACAACTGAAGTGCTGTCAAAAAAAAAAGGTAAAACAGCAGCTGTCTTAAAGAATTACAGACAACACAGAGCAGTTTTTACCTTGGTGCAGTATTTTGATTGGTTCAGCCAGACCTTCCTCCAGCACTGATAGCACTAACTGTTGAGAGCTCTGCCAGACTACAACACGGTGGAAGCGTAACTTAAACATGTTGAACGTCCTGCTAACAAGGTGAGAACCTTATATAACCTCATCTGGGATGCCTCACACAGTGAAAACTTTTCCCCTGTCAACACAGGAAAGTGACTTTATGAAAAGCTCATCTCAGTTCATCTCAGATCATAAACATGATGAGCTGAGATACATGCAGGCATGTGTGTTCATGTGTTTGTGTGTGTGGCCTTGTGTGACCTTGATTTGTTTGCCTTTTTCTCTTTCTAAAAAAGTATTGTTTACTGATCATGTTTCAAGGTTTAAACAGGAACAACTAGTTTTTTACAACTAGTTTTGCCATCTCTCTTAACTTAACTGTGGTGCATAATATTTAACTTGAAAAATAAAACCCTGGGATCTGTTGAGTTTGTCATCTCCATCTGTTACCAAGCACTCAAACCAAATATGTTACCAGATAACTTCCTGACCTAACACACTTCTGAGGCCATTTCCGACCAGTAATTTTACTTATGTATATACAAGAAAGAAAGAGAATCATTATGGATCACAAATGCAAAAACTGCCAAAGTATTGACATGTAGAACGTAATAATATCAGATGTAATCACTTAATCGTGTCTTTATCTCCACCTTTAGAGACATATAAACCCCTGTTTGTTTGTTTTTTCACTGACTAAGTAATGTTGTAACAAAGGTCACTTGGAGTGGACTGTGGATATATAGTAAATCATGAAACTTGCAATAGAGACCAGAAAAGCACGGGAAACTTGGTGGACTCTCCTGATATTAACAGCAAAAATCTCACAAATCTTTGTTTGGAATTTGCTGCAGATCCTATATGACGACTGTGAGTAAAACAATAGATCATGTACAGACCTGCAGACACCGGATTCAATTCCTCGCTATACTAATCACCCACAGATGTAGGATAATGTTGAGCATCATTTTACTTACTCCTGAGTTTAAAGGATGTATTGCATGAGGTACTTTTGTGACTTTTCATGTTTCTGGTAATGCAGCAGTGAAGACAAATGCTATGGCCTCTTACATGGGCTTCAGTGTGGGGATTTTTTTGGGGGGGTGGCACCCTGTGTGACCAATCAGATTTAAGGGGTGGCTGGCAGTTTCCATTACTGGCCATGACTTTGCATTATGAACATACTCCCTCTATACTGATGATCAAGCCAAAGGATGCAAAGTTCACACAATTGTTTAAACAATTCATACCGTCCAGCAGCCAGCTGTGGCCGATCAGCTGTTCCAGTCTGGGCAGCATCAGTCTGGTCATCACATGGTCAGGGACTAGCATGCTTCTTTCCACGTAGGTCCTCACCATCAAACCTGCCTCTGATACACAACAGATATGTAAACAAAGTCAATGCATGTCTGCTTCCAGCATCTAAAGGTCAAAAACCAGACAGGGTAGGACCTGTTGAACCTATACAAACATTAAAACAGAGAAAAACACTTGGTTTCACTCAAGAGCATCTTTTTAATGAAATTATCGGACCAGTAAATAGTTAAAGCTATCCCTGCAGACTTCTGCCTGGAACCTCCCCTTTTGTACTCATTTAAAAATGTTATTGAAATCTAGGGCCTGCTGTGGGTTCATTAAATAAACAAACGTACAGAACTCACTGGCTTATAAATCTTGAGTCTTATTTTTGCAAAAAGCAGAAAGGCCTAGCTTCCCATTGCAGCAAGTCACAACTTCACTGTAACATTTCAGTAATTGCAGCCAAGCACACATGTTTTTACTTAAGCCTCCTGCACTGAACTCCAATTTTATATGATCAGAATACACGGGCTTGGCACATGCTTGGAATTAGATTACCTCCAGTTTGGTAGCTGTAATGAGGAAGTTTAAAGAGACACACTCTGTGGATAAAATTTTGGGGGATATTGTCATAAAAATAACCTTGATAGGGGAGTAAACACTGAGTCATTGTGACGTTGGGAGTTTTTGATTAAAATCAGATGGAGAAAAATCCAAATGTCTCGTGTTTTGTAGAAAACGCATACATCTCACTTCATTCTGGAAACTTCTTATCTTTTTCAAGCTCTGATTACATTTTGTGACAGTCATTATGATATTAAAATAAAGATTCTCTCAGGCTTTTCTGCGTACTTGTTCTTCCTGTTGACACCACCAGTATTGACGTCTAGGCTCCAGCACAGGGGCAGATGTTTCCTACCTGTATTTGCCGCTATGCTCTCTCGCAGATAGTGGCCACTGGAAAGATACTGCAGACCAAAGCTTTCCGCAATCCTCTTGGATATCGTTCCTTTCCCTGATCCTGGTGGACCCATGATAGCAGCTCGGAATAACTTGGCCATGTCTTCCTCGAACACGGGCTGCAAACCTCTGGGATGCACAAATGTTAGTTTATCCTCTTTGTGCGCAAAAGGAGGAAGTAGATTACCACTAATTAAACTCCGAGTCTGTTGTGCGCATGAGCGATCAAACTGTTCAAAACCCTGCTGATGGGCTTCTAAACTTGTCTTTTAAAAGTAAAATGTAGCTTATCCCCGGAGTCTGCGGTTCTTTACGCAGAGCCTGCTCCGTGCGCACATTGGGGCTATCCTGCTCCGACCAAGTCAAAACGCCCTTTTCCTTTTTTTTCAGGTCTCTTAAGGATACATTACACCCCTCACCACGTCTTTACGGACACAGACTTTTCTCTGCGAATGAATGAGGGAGTCTCCTCAACGCCCTATTTTCCTGCGCACATCATCCGGAAAAAATGCGGATGACTGATTCGCACGAACTTTGCGGGGTAAACTGGTTACTGTAGTTTTTATATACAAGCGACGCACAACAACAGGAGAAACTATCGTCTGTGACTTTAAGTTACCAGATTCCCTGTGATCTATCTATCTATCTATCTATCTATCTATCTATCTATCTATCTATCTATCTATCTATCTATCTATTAAATAAAAAAAGAAGGAGGAGGAGTAAGGAGAGGAGGCGTTTTGATGTATATAGTTTTAACTCATGAATAGAAAGAGTAGAATATTTTAATAACATTATATTAATAACATGCAAGGTCGCAGAAAATAAAATATAATAATTATATAAATTTACACTCTGGTTCACTAATATAGCTAAAGTTAAGTACATTAAGGGAGTGCCTTTCTGTACAGAAGGTTACGACCAAACTTCACATTTTGCAGCCTGTTTGAGAGGTTGTTTTAAAAAAAATCTGCAACCACGAAGGAGAAATCAAATAATCACACCTTCAAATCATGCTGAGGCTTGTTACGAAGGTTTTATGGAGAGACACTGCAATCCCAATTATTTATTAGAAGCCAGACAAGGGCGTGTCAGCCAACTTAATGTTACTTGATCGTATGAAAACATTTGGATATTTACAATAGAAACGTATAATATGATTATAGTAATGTGTAGATTACACTTGCATAATGTTCCACAATAGTAATGGGCTTTTCAAATGATTTAAGAAAATTCAAAAGCAGACTTAGATGTGCAATGAATAAATAACTATGAGAATTACTGATATAATGCATGTTATTCCTCGAATTAGTAAAGTGGGCTATTTTTGGACTCCACCACTTGTTGACAGCATGTTTTTTCCCCAAATCAGAGCTTTTATTATTCATTCTGGTTCACGGGGTTGTTATACTGTTGGCAGCAGGCGCAGAAAAGCACATGAGTCGCTGTCATTCCGCGCAGCGTTTTGCGGACTGGCGGAATCTAGTGAGTACTTGTTGCGAGCCATACGGCGGCGGCAGCGTCCCGGAGCTGTCAGATATTGCGCACAGCCTTCAGTCTTCAGTCAGTGGAGTAACCAGACTAATCCATCAGACAAACAACTCGGAAGATTAACCTTTTTAAGCCTCGCGAAAGTAGTCTACTTTTCGCCTCCACACACCCGGAAGCCTGTTTTTAATTTCGCGATCATTTTTTTGTCACATGGCTTTGGGAGAATTCAATAACAACAAAAAATGGCGACAATCACGTTGCTCTGTGTGGTCTTGCTGCGTCATTAAAAATATTCATGTAAACACGGGGGATTAAACGGGAAAATTGCAGGTAAGTGAGCCAAATATTTGTTATACAGTTAATGCGGACTGACTGTAATTAAGAATAAATGATTTTATATGAATCCTACAGCATGCTATTTGTTTTTGCCCAGGAAAGGGGTGTGTATGCAATGCTGGGCGTTAACGTTTGGCTGCACAATATTCAATACGAACATTGCATTTATATTTCGCCTTTAGTGGGGTTTCAAAGAGCATATTTAGCATAATTGCAGCACATATGCATGTTATTATGTAATGACATTAATAACGGCGTTGTTTCGATTTGGCCAACTTTTGTTTATTTATAGAAAACAGCAACAAGCGCTTATTTCAGTCGTCGCTCGTGCGTTTATTCTCTCGCGTTAGTGTCGGAGCCGTTAATGTGTGTGTGTGTGTTACCTTCACGGTTAGTAGGTTATAAGACATTCCCCATGTTATTTACATTGAGGGTTTATGCAATATGGACGCGCTTTCTTCACAGGGACCTTTTTGGTAAAAACAGACGGAGCATTCAGCCTTGACTATGTGTTTATTTCTCTGCCATGTTTAGTTCTTTAAACATGTTGCTTTGCTTTTTCAGACATAAACATTTTTTTGGCCAGTGCCCTGAGCAGCGGGGCTAATGGAGTTGTTTACATGAAGTGCGGAGGGCGGACTGACGAGGAGGAGGAGCCGCTACGTCGGCCAGAGACGCCACCGGACTGCTCGAGAGGAGGCTGCCTGCTCGCGCCGAGAGGGGGGCGGAGCCCGCGAGGAGAATCATAACAAGTCTGACGTCACTCGGGCTTGTGGTTGGTATGAATAATATACAGTAGTTTGTCTCGACCAAGTCCTAACAGGAAAGAGGGTTGGGGAAAAAAGTCTTTGTAGCCGTAACTGTTTTATGTGATGAAACATTAACGAGCCCTCTTTGCACCAGCAGAATGGAAGCCAAAGGGGAAAAAATATATAGATTTTCACATGGGAAGGGATTGCAAAATAGCTAAGCATGATGAAGTACGTAAGACCTTTTCTCCCATTTCCAAGAGTTCTACAGTGTTGTTTTTAATCACAGACTCACAGCCAGTAGGTCACAGAGTTCACATTGCATGTGCAGGGTTGTGCATTATTAACCATCTGCCCTTCACAGGTAAAAGCTTCATCATGTAATGGACAACAGAGTCTGCCTTTTGCAGGACAGAATCAGTGGTTGTGGAAAATAGAAAAAAAAAATACATCAAAGGCCTAAATTAATTAATAAAATACAACATTGCACTCCCGATTTAAGTACATTTGTGAGCTTACTCCTTTAACTCAGACTCACTTCTGAGAATACTTGGACAATTTCTCTGACACAAATAGTGGTATAACAGGAAACATAGATAACCACGCTTCTGTGAACCTGCGTAAGGACTGGCCTGTCTCTATTCCTCTAATCAAACTACATATGGTTAATGTTTTGTACTTTTTTTGTGCTGACTTTATTAGTTTATTTTCAAGTGCTCATATTTCCCCAAAATATTGAATGTGGAATATTTTAAAGATGAAGAAAGAAGAGAAAGAAGACAAAAACAAATATATTTAAATAAAGGATTGTTAGTTGGCATGTATATCTTTGGAGATGAATGTGTGTATGGTGCTTGAAACATATTTATATGGAAGGAAATGAAATGAAGTGCTGGCGATAAAACACTCATGTTTTGCATGTTTAAAAAAATTAAAAAGTAAACGTTCTTATATTTGCACCTGACGAACTGGAGCGCAGGTAATGTAATAGGATGACGAATGGAGTGCAGCTCTGGACTGCTAGATTTGTCAGGCTGCCCTGGTTCAGTTATCACAGTGCTGATGCTGTCCCCATCGAAGGTACAGTACTGTGATAACTGAAGGATGGCTGCCAACTTGACACGAGTGCAGTGAATCCAAGCACAAGCCAGAAGACCACAGAGAAGATGGACAAGTCTGAGTATGTTAACAAAAAAATGTTAATATTTGAATGTAATATCCAAAAGTCCATGTGTTTTGATTTACAAAATTGTTTGGCTTATTGTCAGTAGATTATAGCACAAAAATGCCGACTATATTAAGCTGTTATGTTAAGTTTAAGAAACCTTTAAGTTAAAAAATTTGTACCACCTTATGACATATGTAACTTCTGCTTAATTATAAGAAATAAAGTTGATGTTTTAAAATTCCAATGTGTACATACTTTTATTCATCTCCGCTTTGAAAAATGGATAGGATTTTAATTATGGATGGTTACAGACACTAAACAGTTAACTATTAATCCGTTTTAAGATTGTATAGAAAACTTACTGAGCACTTTCTCTATAGCATTGCCAGTAAAGTTAATTTAGCATTAAAACTAATGTACATCAGCTAACCTGAGGAGAAAAATGTCAGCAGTAATTTCCTGCATTTTATGTCTTGAAGCCTGATTACTTGTGTTAATGTTGATGTGCCTTGCATCGCAACATAAGCCCTAACACCTCATAAATATCACATCTAGAATTACAGAATGTTATTGTAACTATTGGATCCACAGTGAGCTGTCTTCATTGGGAGCACTGGGGCATTTTCCATGAAGAGAATGTACCAAAAAAAAAAACAGGCTTATTTCAGTTAATCTCAGTTATGATAGAAACTTAATGTGGGAAGTGTGTTGAATCTGCTTCCAGCTGATAATTAGTCAGACTAAATTCAATAATCCTGGTTTATTTGGTTGACTGGCTTCATGGAACAGGCCGCAGGTCTGCAGGCTGAAGGTAGTCCTGAATGGTTGTTCCACATTGTTGTCAACAGAGGGAGCTAAAGACCTATTATTGTTGTGCTTTGTGGCCTAAAAAACAGGGCCAACACCTCTGTCCTACTGTTTCTGTAACCATAATAGTGAATGTTGAATGATGGCAAAGTTGATCAAATATATAAAGTTCTCATTTATCATGATTCATGTAAAACATGGTGAGAGAGTTTGGCTAAATCCAAATTTGAAAACACAAAAGGAAGCTCTTACTTATTGTTCCATAACTATGTGTGAATTTTTCTTTTTTTTAACCTAATCCAAGGCACTCATTTATGACTCACATCAATGACAGCTACAGTCTCCATTTTGGTATAAAATGCTAAGTCATTGCTGTTTCAGAGAATCTGAGGTACTGTTCAGTATGTGATATTTTTCAGATTTCAAAACAAATGTGTAGAGAGACCTGCGATGTCAACACGCTGCGATGAATCATATTTTTCAGAACCCTGTTTTGAATACATGTACTGTTTGAGTCACGTCTGATAAACCACAGGTCACTGCACCTGTCCTTACAATGTTTAATTCACAGGGTACATTCTGTGGAAATCCCCAAAGAGTCATGATACATACTTTGTTTTTGTCTCGCTCTTACCTCAATCTGCTCAACTCGACTAGTTTCAACATGTACTTTTCTAATATCTAGATACTTGAATGTTAAAGCATATCTTTTCATAATAAGACATAGAAAATCAAGAGCTATTTTATTAGACATTCAAACCTGTTAAATGTCATGATTAATACTTAACTACTGCACACTGATCACCAAAACTCTACTGCCACTGACAGTCATGATTCTGTTGAAATTCTGTCATACTTCCTTTAACGTGTTTACTGGGATGTCGCATGGAAAACCCCTCCCTTAAAACGAACCACTCATTTTTTTGTCTTACAGAAAGGTTCACATCCTCATTCTTTTGTTGCAGGAAGGATACAATTTTCCCTTTTCCCCACATGGTCATTTCACTATAACCTGCTGGAACAATATATTTAGCATTTACACACAGTATATAAACATTTAATGAATGGTTAGAACACATTTTAATGTAGTTGTTTAGAATGTAGTTAAGTTAAACATTGTTGTAAAAACATAGAATATATCTACATTGGAAAAGTTATAATTGCTGATAAATACTGTGCAGAATAAACATGCCCTTATAGTTGAGTAAAAATGTGTTATAAACCATTTATTAAATGTAACTATACTGCTTATAAATGCTAAAAAGAGGGAGTTAAAGTGTCCTCCTGACCTTCCACAAGTAACAAACCTTTCTCCACATTTATAGAGCCATTTATAGTAATAAAAAAAACAATGTACACTTTGTAGGGTGGGGAACTCCAATATTTGTTTTGTTGTGACATCACCCAGACAGTCTGCTGACTACTAGTTTTACTCGAGCTTTTTGCCCAATGATCTTCATATCCTCTTTGTTAAAAAAAAAAGTCTCTTTAAAAGCAGAAACGGATACATTACGTGACATGCAATAGTGTCTCATCATGATGAAAGCCATGAAGTCTGGTATACCTAAACACGGTAAGGATGTTGGCAATGCTTCACGGGAATACTTTCATACACTTTCCAGTAAACAAACTCCGTCCACCAGGGCAGTTATGCAAATTTGCAAGAGACGAGGCCATGCAAACAAAGGCCACAACTACACGTCCCGATTTAGAAACACAATCACTGAGACAGTTCGGACAAACACACCCTCTCTGCTACACTGTGAAGCCCATGAGTTTGAAAAGTATTTCAAATATAGTTAAGGTAGCAATAGTGCAAGTCCTACGCTCAAAAGCTACCATAAATAAATGAACTGCATAATTCAAATACAAGTATCGAAAGTTCTCATTCTGCAGAAAATGTTCCTTGTCAGTTTTTTTATTTTTACTGTACGTTGTTATTGGATTTATATTACTGCTGCATTAATGAGTATGTTCACTTTTACTGCTGCAGATGTTAAATTAAAAGTCCTTTATATATTGTTTAGTTTATTCTACAGCTATGCATCATATTCTATAAGATCATCACATGTTCGTAACGTGGCTATCGGCTGAGAACTTTATCATAAGTTCAGAAAAACAGCCATTTTCAGCTTTGTGATGATGCAAATTCCAGCTGATTCAAGAAACTTTTTAAATACATTATTTGGTGGACAAGAATTAGAATTTGATGGAATACGTCAACATTCAGTTTATTGTAAAAATAATAATAATGATAATTAAAAAAATAATAATAATGGAGATATGTAGTTTTCACTGGACAGGAAGGAATAAAATTGTAATCTAAAGATGACTAAAATTATTAGACAAATCTCTGAGATGTAGCAGGGTATTGGGTTCATAAAATGAACACAAAGAAGTGAAGTCCAAGTACTTCAGAAGTGTACTTAAGTATAGTACTTGAGATAATCTACTTAGCGACAAGAATACGACATAAAGACAAAGAACAACAAGCAGCGGTGGAATGTATCTAAGGAGGACTTTGCATTCATTCCTTGGGTTCTTTTCCTAATCTATAATTCCTCTCCACTCAAAAAGATGTTTTGCTTATTGTTACTTCACTGGGAGGTTTGACATTCACATCACAGAAAGATATATATGACACTAAAAGGCTGTTTTCAAATTCACCTGCTGAAAGGGGAAATCTTCAGGTTCTTGGGTTCATATGAATGTGTAGGTTGCATTTTACTGTTGTGGATTTCAAAGAATGTGATAATTATTATCACAATTTTTTTATTGTAGGTAATATAATAGACATAAATCCATTACAGTCTTTGAGATTTTAAGCTTAAGAATTTTGCTCAATAGAAAAAAGGAACACTAACCTTTAGTTTATCAGTAAAAAATCCAAATCACCAAATTTGGGAATGTGTGCGTGTTATTTTTTCATTGGACAGTGAGCATATGAAAATTGCAATCTAAAAAACAATAAAGCTTTCAGACAAATCTGGTGAAGAAGTATGAAGTTGTATGAAATTTAAATACATAGTAAATTACTCCAAGTTTGTACCTAAGACGAGTGATTAAATGAACCATTGCCTGTAGATATTCAGTGCTTTAAAGACTAGAATCATGTTGGATTCACACTTGAGATTGGATGTTTATTCTTGACCTATGACATAACATTTAACAAAAATATGTCAAGAAATGAATTTCAGTCTTTATTTTATGGTTAACCATATGCAGACTATCTTTGGGCGAAATATAGATAGTGACTTGCTGTAGGAATGCTGGATGCTGTGGATTGGGGGGAATTAATATAAATCTAATAGGAGGTTTAGTAATACCAACAATGTTAAAAACAAAAAAAGTGAAATGAAAGTTCATCGAAGAACTGAAGCTTCACTGCAAAAGAGGTAAGATAATGTGAAGTAGTCTGAAAAATGCTGAATCATAATTGAGTAGAACTAGTGATGAAACACAAAAGTAGTATGTGGAGACAGAGGTCCCCAAAACACCAAATACACCAGTCAGAAATTGAGAGAAACTGACTTAAATGTAGGAAGGGTGCTGAGTCATGGTTGAGAAAAAAAAATAGTACTATGTAGAGATGGATGTCTCAAAAACAGCTTAAGAACAATGCTCCAGTCAGAGATGGAGAAAAACTGATGTAGCCTATATCTAGACAGTTGCCTTAAAGTGCTGAGTCGTGGTTGAGTAAAACTGGTGATAGACAAAAAGCAGCATGTAGAAACAGAGGGCACAAAAACAGCCTTACAGCAACACTCTAATCAGAAACAGTAAAAATGATTGAAATAGAGTTAGCTTAGCTTTTATTATTATTATTAGATATTAGATCATTAGATATAATTATTATTATTAACATATGTCTATGTTTACTAATTGTCCAATGTTAATATTAGTTTCTAAATTAGGGCTATAACAAGGCCTGTTGACATGTACAACACTAAAATAACTCTAACCCTAATTTGTCCACCATTTGGTAGTTTTAACCAAATGTACAAACACTCAAATTAGCGGCTACCATTAACCAAACCAGGTGTTTGTAAACCTTTTACACAATGTGAATATTAACACATAAAGTTAAAATTAAACAATGTCCACAATATTTTTTTGGGTGTTTAGACTTACTATCACACGCTCTGTGGAAGGAGGTGATGGCTGTCCTATACAGAAAGAGCTCCAAGAGGACACCAATTGGATCAATATCTTGGCTTCATGACTGACCTTCTAGTTCATCTCTCTTTGTAATATAAAATGGTTATTAGCTGCCAAATTCAGTAACAAGGTAAATATTAACCAAATACACAATGATAGCATTACCTGCTAACTTGGACCAAAAAAAGGTTAATACAAACAGATATACTTCATTAAAATTAGCTGCTTACTTCGGCCATGCAGCTAATCCTGTGGTAATTCGACACCTGAGACTGAAGAGCATTCCTGGTGGTGCTTTCTCCTGGGTAGGCCTGAAATAAACCACACAAGGTAACAATTTGTTAGCCTACACCAAATAGCACAGAGAAGATCACTTTTTGAATATAGAAGGGAGAGAAATGTGTACTACATTTAATCATAAAATTTGTGCTTCCCATCTTTATTGATACAGGACTGATGGTGAATGCTTTTTAAGAAGCCCGTAATTTTAACCACATAGTTCACAATTTATACAAATTTCTACCAACTCTCCTTAGGGAAATCAGCATTTCATATTGATCTTTTTATTTAGTTATCATTAACCATAACTCGTATTAATTAAACCATCAATGAATACTCTAAGATTTTGACACAATTTCCAACTCACAGAAAGAGGCTCTTCAGTCATGGTTTTGAAAGTTTAAATTTTTATTCATTAAGGTACGTGTTATCTATATGTTATCTATAAAGTATGGGTCACACCATTATTTGATGTATGACACCTCTAGGCTTTGGCCTCCCAGCAAAGAGTTATAAAGAAAATTGTAGTACCCATGATCCTTTGCAATCACTGCTTGCCTGCCCAGTAATTTGGAAAGTGCAACAATCAATCTATCAAATTAGGTGTAGAGAAGAAAGACAAGAACAGGGAACGTTTACTTTCTCTTTTAAGGTGGAAATGATGCATGAAGAGTCAAAATTGTGAACGTCAAGTTTAAAAAATGTTTTTCAAAAAGTGTGAATGCTCCTCTCCATTCCTGCTGGGATTTTTTCTATGATGAAACATGTGGAAGGAGATAGTTATAATAATAAGGAAAAATGCAGCTGAAATATAATTTCAATACATTTTTTAAGAGTAGAATAACAAGAGGTGTGGTGAGGAATGGGAGAGTCATTTCCACCAATAACAAAAAGAATGAAGACAAAACTGTATTAAAAAAAATACATTCACATTTTAAAAGGTTTATGCTCTTTGTATTATGTTGTAATTGTTTGATAATGTCAAAGTGTGAATTGCTTTTTTGTTTTAAACATTTAATAAGATGATTAATTATTTTCTGAATTCATAATAACGTTTTTTTGTAATGAAATATATAGTTGTACTGTAAAGATGTTATTTTTAAAAATCTTATCTTAAATATATATAGGATTGGGCAACATCAAAGATTTATTTAAACCTTTATCCTTAGCTTATTTGTAGAGTTAGTTTCATCAATCTACAATATTAACATGTATATAAACACAGAAAATAGATTGAAAATACTACTTCCAGTCCACAGAACTTTATATAATCAATATTCAGCTTGTAACACACATTTAAAGTCAAGGTAATATACTTCAAAGACATTTCCTTAAACATGTTATTGATACAGTATTCATCACACATTTCCCAGGGTTGTTGCTATTGTATAACATTAAATAGGACCAGGAACGTGGATTAAACATCACACCATCTAGTCAGAGTACAACAAAAGGTTAGTGTCGTCATCTTGAGGGACGGGCCAAACAGCCAATCAGCTGTCGAATTCTACACAAGGCCATTGCGCTGTTTTCGGGAAGGGGCCGTCACTTGTCAGGAAGGGTTAGCAAGAGCAGAGGAGGGCTCCGTATCTGCTTGAGCTCCAATTATCAGCAAATTCAGTGGAATAAACGCGATATTTCTTTCCATCGGGATACTGGATATTTTTCTTGGGAAGTTTTGGAATAAAGTAGCCGACCAGAGACATTTAAAATCCGTCTAGAGAGGAGCTACAACTTGGTTGGAGCGCCTAATGTACTGAACGAAACGGAAGTAACTTGCCAGCTGTCTGGCTAAGCTCACCAGGTGAGTAATTAACCGTTATAAACATGTTTCCACCGAGAAACATGCTTGTCTTGTTGTCCATATAATTCTTCCACTTGTTTTTCATCTTTCCCCGTTGTTGTCAAGTAGAGAAACATCCAGCAGGAGTTTGCTTTGGCCGTCTAGCTAAGTCAACTAACACTGGCTAACAAGCTAACCCTAACCAAAATCCATCCACTTGGCGTGATTGCACTGAGACACTGTCCGTGTTGACTGACACTTCTCGGGCAGATTGTTACTAGCTTGGGCGGAAGCACAGCGTAATTAACACGTAATATAGTGTACAGACGGAGGGCAAAATATTAGTAAGGTAAGCTAATATGATACAATCCAATACAGCAATGACATCAAAAACTAGGGCCTACTATTAAATAAAAGTTTAACAACGTCTGGTTGACAGGCTGACAAGTGTAGTCTGTTTTGGCTTGAATTACATCGGACATTTGTCCATTATAAGCCGAACTGTTCTGACCGTCCAAGATTAAAATAGGAGAAAGAGAAAGGTATTTATAAAGCATTCAGCAGCATATATTCTTCTTGTATTGTGTGAAAGAAAAAGTGAAACCAATTGTTGGTTTTATCTCGTCCCAATAGTAATTACAGGACCCAGCTTCAACACTGTAAAGATGCAATCAAGTAAAATGCCTCGGTTTTATGTTAACTTAAAGTGAATCCATTAACAAAAAAAAGAAGAGAATGATCACAGGTGTCACTTTTGTATGTTTCTGCAATTAAGGCCGCTATGATTAGCTCATCAATCTATTCGCCCACAAACAGAACTAAACAACATTCATTTAAAAAAGTGATTCAATATTTAAGAAGTTCGACTTTCAGGCAAACCTGCCAACCATTCGCTGTTTTCATCTTCTTAAATGTTAATATACACTCGTTTTCTTACTCCTTTGTTAAAATAAACTGAAAATCTAATACTACTTTTGCATTTTTTTTTATTGTTGGTTTGATTAAACAAGACATTTTAAAATTTTGACTAATGACAGGCATTTCCCACAAACTCTTGACATTGTATAGACCAGACAAATAATTCGTTAATTAATTTTCTTACTCCTCTGTATCATATAACTAAATATCTAATACTACTGCTGTTTTTTTTTTTATTGTTGGCAAACTAAACAAAACATATTGAAGACCTAAGCTCGAAACCTATGACTAATATCCACAAATGTATGACATTGTCATATAAAACAGACACAATTAACTAATTGAGAGAATGGTCATAGATTTATTGATTAAAATCTGTAATGCAAATAGCTTTTTAAATAACACAAATCCTGTCAACGTAGGATAAGTGGCTTCACACATTGAGGTTTACAAAAGTAGGGGTGCCTCTTCCTGGCCCAACATGCACGTAAATACAGAGACAGTTCCTGGCCTTACCACCGCTGACTCAAATTTCTATTGAACAATGAAAGAACGTGGTTTCTTGCAGCTCTCCACTTGACAGGAACTTGAACTGCGAGACTTAGAACATTTAAAGCTCTTGAACCACAAAGTTGCATTTGATCTGCAATATATTGGATACTATTATGAACAAGTGGCAGGCACAATTGCTCAATTGCAGAGCTCGTTTTAACAATTATTAGGACCTGAAATGTTTTTGTTTTTTTACCCTTTGAACTTCATTATCAATTTACATACTTGCAACGGTAGTTTTGACTCAAATGTAGGGGGTGGCTAATGTAAATTTCAATTAGTCAAAGGAATTGACATTTAAGATGTTAAATGGTAAAATTAAATGATCTTTATATTGGATAAATATGGTATTTAACATCAAACAGCATGAGATTTATCACTCGACCTTTTCTTTAAAAAGCAAGTTGCTTCTGTGTCATTATTGCTTTACTAGCCTATTGTCTGCCCACTGTATTTCCAGTTTAACTCACGTTTGGAAGCTTTCAAAAATTGTGACGTGGTGTAGCACATTAAAGGCCCTCAAAAACCCCTTTACCAGCTTATTTTTAAGTTTATAAAATTCAGTGGCATAAAATATTGAATTCACAGTACCTAGTCTGTATTGACAGTAACAACTGAAAAACAATGTTAGTCTTCTAAAATGTCATTAATATCTACTTAAGTAGCCAATTTCACTGAATTTACTGTTGTTTAATTGCCTTTTAGGTAGTGCCACAACAACACTAGAAATGTTCATTTTAATTTAATAATTAAATTATAGGTTGGTTACAGTGAAGTTAAATCACACCAGGTTCACATATAGTATCAAATGTTAATAGAATATACAGAATTAGATTTTTTTTTGCCTTGAAAACTCCCTGACCATCAAAGCTCTTCATCCTGTTTTTTTATTAGTTTCATTTCATTTTTTATGTATTTGCTGCTGAATAGTGCAGTAGAGCTAATTTAATGAACACACTTTTAAAATAGTCTCAGCTGTTTAGTGGCTGTGTCCTGACTTTGACCAATCCACACAACTACACCAATATTGTAACAACAATCATTGCATACTTAACGTCAGTGTACTTACACGGGTGCTGAATCATCCATTACACGTACAGAAAAATCCCCGGTTGGATGGCACACTAATAAAATGATTAATTAATACTTGTATTTAGGTTTAAGATCAAACATATTAAATGCAAATGTATTTATTCAACTAAAACTTTAGTTTTTTGTAAATTCATCTTGATTCTGATGCATTCTTTTTAACTATGTTTTACTTCCTTTTGGAAGCAAAACACTGTATTATGTTTTTATGTTTGAGCATCACTTTAAGAGTTGGGTGGGGCTAATTTGAACACATTTAAAAACAGTTGGTTTAATTAATCCATAATAATACAACATATTTAATTCTGCAAAGTAACTAGTAACTACAGCTGTACCAATCTGGTAGAGTAAAAGGTACAATATTTTAGTAAAGTAGCATAAAATATAAATATTAACTTAAGTAAAAATACCTAAATATTGTGAAGAACAGTGCGTGAGTTAATATTTGTTACTCTCCATTAGTCTTTACTACTTTACATTATTGAAGGGAAACTAGATCTCAGGTAAACACTCATTATTATAATAAGCACTTCAAACATGAGTGCAGGAGGGTGTGAGGGCTCAACATGTTGAGGAATGTTTCTTTCAATTATTGCATTTTTTTGTACTGATTGGTTACGGCCCTTTTCGTTGTCATCCATAATATCCTAAAGAAAAACAAATTGAACACCCAAGTAACCTATTAAAAGGTGTCTAACAGGGTTTCCAGTTGTCACAATTGAAGTCTTACACAATTATCTTTGCTGGAAAGGTTTTACTGTGAAAAGTAGCCACAGGAAGTTATGAATAAGTAAGAGAAGGTGGTCGTGGGAAAGGAGGTTCATTATATTTTCACTTTCTTGTTCTTCCTCAGTAGCACTTTGTCCTCATGATGCATGTGGTCAGATGCTTGAATAGACGGGGAACTCTAAATTGATGCAAATGATTCAGACGAGCTCAGTTGTTTGTTGGTGTAGTATTTTTTTTTTCATCTTGTTTTGGACCACCACCCACCCAATCCAGTGTGTACATTTTTATTTTCATTTAACATCAGATTATGCTTGCTGACAGTCCATCAAAGCTACCAAACCCTTTTAACCATTCCTAGAAGAGACAACATGCTCGTTTCAAGATAACACATAGTAGAGCGGACACAATTTGATTCCTTTATCAACATTACTTTGACTACCAACACTTCTGACAATCATTTTTTATCATTTTTAAGAAATGTTGTGAGAAATTCTTTGTGATGGGCATTTTTGCCATTTCTTGACATTAAAGAACAAACAATTCTTTGGTTAAAATAATAGTGAGATGAAATGAAAAGGACCGTAATTATTGCTGTCCTAATGCAGTCTCTTGTTATAGAAAATGCAGACACATAAGAAGTATTTGTCAGTCTTTTGTTTAGTTTAATTAAACCCACACCTGAATCACCTCCACGTTTGTCGGAGTTTGCTGTCTATCACTAGTTACCTTATAAGCTGATCCAAGGTCTTGTTTTTGTTTGACAGAAACAAAGCTTTAAAACAAAGGTATGCAGATTAGCCACAGCGACGTCACTGAGGGAGAGTGGGAAGAATCGTCATCATCTTTTTCATCTGAAGTAAAAGGGGGAGAGATGGGGGAAAGTGGTGTTAGGATTGCAAAACACCGGTGTCAGTTCAATAGTACAATACAAGTCTCAAATTGTCTTGCCATTTTTTGAAAATATCATTCTTAATATACCACCCCAGGTAATTTCACATTTAACAGTAGTGACCTTTGGAAGTATTACGTAGAATTTGGGTAGGAAGAGGAAGAGCAACAGCAAGGGACACTGACACACTGACTGGCTGACTCGTACGCTGCAAAAGGCAGATGACTCACTGAAAATCTTTTCTCAAGAAATTCAGCTGTAACAAATTACAGTGATGAGCGATGATGACTGTTAGAAGATAAGCCACTTGCCAGGCTAATAACTTTGCCCATGGTTTGATTGAAATATGACCAGTTTAAGATTAGTGTTACAAAAACCTATTTGTCATCTTAATAGGAAGTTAAGAGGAGTTACGACAAGAAAGAAATGACGGCTATAAAACTGACAAATACTCATCTGTGACTTACTGCGCATTCTCTCTACCTCTTCCTCTGCTCTTCTCCTCTTTTAATGTTCGTCTACTTGCTTATCTATGTAACATCAAGAGTATATAGATTGCTATGCAATGATCGTCAATGTTTGCTTCTACTTATGCTGATGTTTTTAGCTGTCAGGACAGTCGACACGAGGACTCACTCACTGCTTTTGCTATGCAGCCCGGTGCAGACAGGCTGAGTCTGAGTCTGTAGTGCAGACTCGTCGTAGCCTCTGCACAGCAACGATCTGTCCTCCATGTTGATGTCATTGCTCAGTTAGGAGGCTGACGTCATCTCACTTGCACTTTAGTTAGATATCACTTTGTTCTGTGTGCTTTGTGTGTTGGGGCTCTCCACTGTTTTAATATGAGTCATCAGGTTATTGAACATTGAACTGAGAGTCTCTGCTGCTGTTTGCTGAGCTTCCGTCAATACTTTTGTCTTACTGTAACACACATGCAGACACAGACACCCTTTAACACACCTAATAGGCTATGTAAACCCGTTTTCTTAAAAAGTGTTGATTATATAAGAATGGGGCAAGCTAAATTCAGCATGCTTATTCTAGTAAACTTGATAAGTTAAAAATAAGAATTCCATTGAAAATGTTTATCTTATCAATGCATGTATGTTCCATATATATATTCTTTATTTATTTTATTTACTAATTTATTTTGATATTGATGCTTAACATATAGTACAGTACATGTTTTATCAGCTATTTATTTTACTTGTCTGTGTTGTTTATTTTCTCACTTTTCATATCAACAGTTGGTTGACAATTAAATGCGTTGTGCGTCTAATGTAAAATAATGTTAAATATTTGATAGTTTTTATTTTTCAGCCTTTGCATGCATATATTGGTGCAAAATCATTGCACAATCCACATAAAAAGGTCTATTTTCATTCCAGCAACAAAAAAGAAATCACTATTTTACCCGCCATACTGGTATTCTTTTACCTTTTGTATCGGTCTCAAACATCCCATATTAGCCGGACTTTACTTTAAGTAGCAATTACTGGATTTGACATTATACTTGTTGTTTTTTTCCCCATGTGTATATTTTCACATTCAATTCTCCTGAATTGAATATTATGGAAGCTTACTTTAGCTGACACAGAATGAAAGCCAACAACTTTAATCTAACATTCCCACTCTCCCATTTCTCTTTTTCACTTTACTTCTCCAGAGTCTGAATGTCAACTCTGTGGGTGATGGAGTTGAGCAGGCAACTCTGTGGGAAGATGAGGAAGTCCAGTAAGAGGACCCAACTCTCCTCTTCCCCTACTTCCATTCGGGGCCTGGAGATTCACTTTTACACACTGGAGGAGCACCAGCTCGAATACTTCAAAGGTTGCTACTCCGCGGCAGAGCTGTGTGTGGATGCTGCCAAGAAATGCTGTGAGTAACTGACCTGTTGGCCAGTAGGCAATAGATTGCCTTATCTGCTTATTGATATAGTCTCTGTTTAATACCAACAGTGAAGGCAGTGTTGTAGATTTCACTGTGAATATAGTCAGTTGCAAATCAATTGGAGAAAACAAAATACCTGGGTTTACATCTTAGATCCCCACTCTTGAATTATGGATGTACAAATACCGATAGTGATATCTGATACACTGACTCATATGGCTTGAACAGGTATCGTTGACAAGGACTGGTTATTTCAAGTCAATTCTATGTTTGTGTACTGTACACATTTCTATCTCTCTATACATCTTCCTATTCACTTGAATTATAATTCCTTTAAGTTTTAATCAGTATATTGCTGCATTTAAGTCTACATTTTAATTGGGCAAAATCGTAATTTTCAGCCCCTTTAGCTTTTATTTCTGATTGACTTCATGAAATGTGCCGGTGCACAGCTAACCGTAAGTGATAAATGCTAGGGTATTACACTCCACTCTCACAGAAGAGAACTTGTTACTGACTGTTACTGTTCTCAAATACAGATGAACATTGACCTATAATTGCTGGCATTCAGTTGTCAAAAATAAAATGTATTAGATTCCATGTACATCAAGCAGCTACTGCAAATCAATTGCAACCACAGTTTAAAAGCCATAAAGCAGTTATTGTAGAACTAGACTAATTACCACCTTGGAGGCAAATAAAAGTGGTCTCTCGCCCTTTCTATGCAAACATTAGTCATTTTAACTGACTGGGTAGCTAACTGCAGCTAACTTTCTTTGAACAAATGTCTGCAAATCAGCCTTCATCCCGGTCCAGTTATTAGTCTAAATGTTTATTTTTCCTCTTTTCTCCTTTCCTCCTCAGCTGTCTCTCCCTTGTGCTATAACCTATTTGCCCTGTACGATGAGACAACTGGCACTTGGTACCCCCCCAACTATGAGTTCAAGATCACAGATGAAACCAGTATGAAGTTGCACTATCGCATGAGGTAAGACTACATTGGAGTTTTCCATCTGCCATTATCATTATCAAGCCATTTTACAGATTTAAACAAATTGTGTCTTTCCTATTGATCCAATTCAAATGCGGTGTTGTCTTCAAGATAGTGAAAATATTATTTAATTAAATTCAAAGTTGTGTATGGAATGCCCACCTCAGGAAAGAGCAATGTTCTCCGGACTTTCCACAATCAAGCTCCTACAACCAACTTTCAAGATTATGTTCAGGGGTCTCTGCATTGCCAGTTGGGCAGCAGGCAATGGCAGGAACTTTGGCATGCTGACTCCTGACTGTGAAAACTGGCTTTTGGGACGTGGAATGTCTCTTTCGGGTGGGAAAGAGCAGGAGGTGGAGTGATACCAAACAAACCATGTGCTATTGCCAGCCCGCCTGCTGCAGAAGATATAGCTATGCTCAGTTTTAGGCGCTGGAGCAAATCTCCTGGATAGGGAGGAATAGGACATGTAGGAGTGTGAAGAATCCCTTTGATGTGCATGACATGTACTTTCTCAAAGAAGAAGCATGCCACAGAGAGGAAGGCTTTAACTGTTTGAGTATCTGGCATTTCTGGATTCTCAGGGTTTGTACCTGGAGATGGTGCTTCCTGGAGACACTCTAATTCTCTAAGGGGACTGAAATGGTCATATGGATGACACAAAAAAGAAGAAGAGAAATAAGGAAGGGATCATGTGGCAAAAACATGCTGACCTAATATGGAGTTTTGAGTTAAGTGATGTCAAGATTGCATCCCTGATGCAGTTGTTCTAAGATCTCCTGTGTGGTCACAGAGTGAATTATGTAGTTTGGCGAGTTGGTTTAAAAACAAACTGGGATGAGAGCCAGGGTCGCCAAGCCAGAGGCCATGATACTGTGTCAGAAAAATCTGTAATAGTCCCTTACGTCTGTATATCTTGCTGTTTTTCTACTATTTTATATACATGTATACTTTCTATTTATTTTTATTCTTGTTAGGTGTAAATGTAGCACAACCAAATTTCCCTCCGCAGATCAATTAAGTATTTCTGATTGTGATTTAAGTGGGAGCAAAGTGGGGCATTGAGTGGCTGAGTTTAGGTATAATACGATATGAGAGTTTGACAGGTATATTTATGTACGTCTGGTAGCGATGAGGGAGCCGGGCTGAAGGCAAAACGTTTTATTTGCTAGTCAATCTACATTCCAATCCTCATCTGTGGTCCAGGAGTGTTGGGCAGCAACCAAAGGATAAAAAGGGATTCAAGTGGTTGAAATATGTTTGCTTGAAGTGCTGTTCCTGAAGATTGAAAGATTCCAAATTGGATCAGGATAGTCCCCTAGGCCTCTCTTTTGTGGTTATAAAGGGCCATGTCCAGATTGGAGGAGACTGTGGAATTTGCTGTGAATACACTAAAGCCATTACATAATATCCTTTGCTATGTCCCCAGAATGAGATGAAAGAAATAAGTGACTTTGTTTATCCTACTGCTCTCATGACATGTGTGAAATGCATACAGTGAGTGTTGTATATATTAAGTCTAGAAAGGTATTTGTCCATTTCTAAGGATACTTAAATGTTTTGAAGACAATCAATTACACCTTATCTTAATTTGTTAAAGTATTTCAAAGCTGTTATCATTCTTGTCTTTGTATGCAGCTGGTTATTTTGTCTGTTTACCTTGTTCTAAAAGTTTACCAAACAAGAAATATATATGTTGCATACTAAATACATACACACCTGCAGTCACGGTTTTAAAACCAGAAATTAGCTAATTGAGTAGGGAAAAATACAAATTTCTTGTTATGTTTGGAATATGTCAGTGACCAACTGCCCCTTCCAAGCACATACCCCCAGATCCTTATCCACAAGTCCTCTGTGTTCAAATTGTTTTCAAATGGAGCAGAAAACGTATAATCACAAAGAATGGTCTGGATACTTCGGGGTGCTTAATAAAACCTTGTAAGTGATGATGAATCTGGAGGGATTGTTACTTATCTGTGGACACCATTAAACGCCTGTATTCTCTGAAAACACTGCTGAATGTTGTGGATGTGTGTTATGAATCAGCACTACTTTAAACTACTTTGTATAGGATCACAACATAGATTTAGATTTTAATTATTGACTTTGGCTTAGTAAGAGAAAAAGGGAAGCGTAAACAGCCAACGATATCTCAAAACTGTTTGCAATTTGGCAAAAGATAAAGGATAGCAGTACAGAAGACAAGGCCTTTGGACATAAACTAAGAACGTCTCAGAAAAGACAAAGAAGGCAATTAGAATATATAGCAGTGAGACACTGACTTATTACAACCTTTACAGGTGATGCCAGGAATGACTCAGACTTAATTGACCCAATGAAAAAAAAATTACTCATTATCCCCTGGTTTAGAGGGAAAATGTCTTTATAAAAGTTGTAAAAAGTCTGGAGGGAAAGCATTTTTAATGACAGACCAGCAATGTGATACTTGCGACTGGCTGGGATCATATGAAAGGTTTAGTTCCTGTTCAGATGATCCTTTCAATAAGTTACGTAGCATTTCATGCAAAGAGGGAGAAAGACATTACTGTCATGTCAATTGCACTCTCTCTTTCTATGTGCTCTACTTTGACAGTAGCCAGTGGAGGGAAAAGCGAGTGTGCATGGATAGCTGTGACCAGTGTTGTGTGCCTGTTTTTACTGCTGGCCTCTTTGTGTTCTGTAGTGCAGTCTGCCAAACAAGGCAGGGTATTGTGGTCAAATCTAGAAGTACACGCAACCTTTAGCATAAACAAATGTTCAACACAAACACAGATACAGGGATTAAAGTGCCATCAGAATGGAAAGGTCTGTGAGGCTGTACTTAGGCACAGGAGTATTATTTTTTTTGCACACTGTGCAGCACGCTGATGTTTATGTATAATGTTTAATATGTTCAACCAAAGTGCTGGGCTAACTGACAGGCACTAACATTACAATCCCTAGAGCCATGCTGCTAACGTGGCTTAAAAAGGCAAAAAAAGGGCCGCAAGAGGGCTTCCCGGGGGTGACATTGTTGCCTCAAAAAGCTTCTGGCTTCTGTGTGGAGTTATGTTTTCCCTGTGTCCCATGGGAGTGCTATCTATATTAAAAAGCATATTTTCGTGACCCTGCCTCATTTGGATCCCACTGTTTCCCTTTGCACTGCCCCATGTTCACTTGATTAGATTTAGCCAGACGTAGACGAAACTACTTAGTTTCAGAGACAACAGGAAAATAGGTCAAAACCTAATTTACTCACTTACTACATGTTGCCCAGCACTGAGGTTTGTAAGAAATATGAAGGTGGATATGATAAAATTATAAAAATGGGTATGGGCAATCATTGGTCATTGAGATTTCATATCCCACTAATCAAAGCATATTCAACTTTGGATCAGGAGGCAATAGAGCACTTCATGTATTGTTTCAGAGGCACATGGACAAAGCTCATGTATGTCCCTGCGTCAGACTTTTATGGACCTTTTGTTGGGTCCTTTTTTCCCCATCATATATAAAACGGCAGGTGTCTTTTTCACCTAAGGCCACAAACACCCATCAATGCAAACTCAACTCTTACCTTGTTATTGAGAGACATGCCTTTTCTCTTCTGGGAATCATTTAAAAAACAGGAACATAGGAGTGGGTTCCTGGACATGTGGGATCAACATCAGTGCTTTGACTAATATACAAGAGGTTTGTACATGCACATCCTGCATGTTCTGTTAATTTTTTTCCATCTCTCTCTCCTGCCAGATTTTATTTTAAAAACTGGCATGGCACCACCGAAGGAGAGTCTCCAGTTTGGAGACACTGCATCAGTAAACTCAAAGGAGGAGGATTTAGCCCACAGAAAACACCTGAAGGAACTCCCCTACTGGACGCTGCCTCACTCGACTATCTGTTTGCCCAGGTTAGAATATCACTTCATTAAAATGACTAATGACTTGTCATGGGACTGTTTAAAGCGTTGCTCTCCCTCATTGTTGCCCTCTTGAGTTTGGGTAGAATGTAAAACGATTGGACTCCTCCAAAAGCATTTTTTAAAGATTAGTATTTGTTATTTGTTTCTTTGAAAGTACATTCTGAAATCAGGACTCAAACACAAACGCAGTTCACAGCTGAGTTTCAAAACATCAGCAGCTGAGAGGAAATGTAACAATACAAGGAAGTGGAGCTTTAAGGTCAGCGATAGATTGAAGAAAACACACTGTCACAGTAATTTACTGCCACTGTCACTTCAAATCTTTCAGTTCATTCAAATAATAATAAAAAAAGAAGTTGTAACTCAGTAGTAATGGATGTTTCCATCCTTCAGGTAGCACCTTAGTTGTATTGTCAGTTGTCCAAACATTAGTCTAAATTTCCTGTAAATGAGGCAGTCTGCTTTTTCATATGGCTATTTTGACAGGATTTGTCTGCTACGTAACAAACCAAATCACTCAGTATATCTCTGTGTTTTTGTTTCTCTCTGTTAAATATAAATTTGTGTTTGTTGCGCAGGGCCAGCATGACTTTCAAACAGGCGTGGTTCCACTGAGGGCGGCCGAGTCAGAGGCAGAGCAACATGACATAGAAAATGAGTGTCTGGGCATGGCTGTGCTTGCCATCACTCATTATACCATGAACATGGATATGCCCCAGCCCAATCCTTCTCATGAAATCAGGTAAAACCTTTGATTTAAATATCAAATATCTATATAAATAGATTTTAAGCCTTCTCTTGAAATCAACAAAGACAATAAAGTAGAAGGTATAGTGTTAAGATTATAATGGTATATATATTTCAGAGTGCTAGATCACACGTAAGTGTGAAATAAGTTGGGTGGTGTTACTCATCCTTCCTCACCTTCATCTAGATAAGCAAGAAATATTTGTTTGTTTTTCAGACTTTTGACCTTAAGCACATTTACAAATAATAGTGGCAGAACCCTTACAATGCCATCCTGAGAATTTGTATGAAATGCACTTGCTCATTCCAAGTGTCTTTTATCAGATAAGTACTCACATGCACAAGTTGTCCGCCAAAACAGGTATTTGAACCTTTTAAAGTAAATATTGGAAAAATCTAAAGTGTCTTCTTAAAAAAAAGAAGAAATAAATTTGTTTATTTAAAGCTTCACCTTATAACCTACAGCTCAAGTCCTTCATGTTAATCATCCTTCCCCACATTTAAGTCTTGGAAAGTACACAAACATTTGCACATATCACAGGAAGTAACATGACTACAAGTTGATTGCTGCTCTTTAATCAGTAGTTTCTAAGAATTCACAAATAGTTTTTTCTTACCTTCAAAACACTTGCACAAAGGACAGGAAGTATGTACTGAAAGAAAAGAAGTATAAATATAAATGATAAAGACATAACCTCCTTTTCAGAACAAAGCTACAAAGAGTTTCACATGGTTGAACCAGGTTTAAAACATTACTAAAGACAAGCAAAACAGCAATTAAAAATAATCCAAAAATAAAATAGTATAATATATTATAAAAAGCCCAATAATTATATAACACTAGCATTAAAAAAAAAGCTTAGTTATGAGAAGGATTAAGAACTTATTACAAAGCCATTTATAATTCTCCTTCTTCCCTAATTCCACCAGCTACAAACGTTTCATCCCAGAACTGCTGAACCGCAACATTAAACAGCGCAACTTCCTGACACGCATCCGCATCAACAACGTCTTCAAGAAATTCCTCAGTGAATTCAACCGCCGCACAATGAAGGACAGTAACATAACACCGTACGACCTGAAGATCAAGTACCTTGCCACGCTGGAGGGCCTGACCAGCGGCCTGGGCAGCGAGCTGCTGGAGCCCATCTCGCTCAGTGTCACGCAGGAAGGAGATATCTACAATGGAGGTTACAATGGTAAGAATGGTAAGAATGATAAGATTTCAGGAACATGATGAGGCACGATTTGAAGGCTCTCAGGCACCACGCCAGGCAGGTAGCATGTAACAGCTCAGTGTCAGTTTGTAATGTAGTTTTACTGGTATTACAAGGGATTATACCTGAGAAAGAGATATTTGTTTTCCAAGATAATCCCTGTGTTAGACGATGTGATAATAAAACTCTTAAGAGAGGGAGATGATGAGATGAAGTATAGTTGCTATTCTACCAAAACATGATACAATAATTTGTTTTTTAAAGCCTTATTGCAAAATCTAATTCGCTGTACTGGATTATAGGACAGCGGTAAGATTGGTGTGTTTACATGCAGCGTATGTGTGTGGTGTCCTGCCCACAGTGAGAGAAAAAAATAACAAACTTTGTTGACATTCAAATATACCTGAAAACATTGTGTGAGTTTGTGCAGATGGTGTAAACCAAAAGTGAAAGGAACAAGATGTTTTCATGTCACATTAACCCACTTATCACAGGTTAAACCAGACCCTGAAGGATTCTAACCAATGTGTGAAGTTTTCAAGCACTAATTCAGTGTTTAAGCAGCCTGCTTTAACTCTTCATGTAAACATACAGTAGCAAATTCCCTGGCTGCGTAATCAGGGAAGGTTTTCCAAAACAATATTGACAAATCAATTCACAAAAATATTCTTCCAGCGGTCAAGGTTTTACAGGCAGGGTTTACTATGACTGCAGCATTTTAATATCAACGCTCCATGTGTAACTAATGCAATATACATTTTGCTTGCTGTTTCCAGGGTACTACAATCAGGGTCAAGTGCAGAGCCAGAATGAGAACATGGAGACTTGCCATGACATGCAAGTCCTAGTTACTGGCACCACTGGCATTTCTTGGAGGAAGAAGCCTACTACAGTGAGTGAAACTGCTTGTGCGAACAAGACAAGAAATGGATGGTAGCTGCTGGTTTCACCAGCTTCAGATGGACTGGCAGGGAAAAACAGTTGTTGCACATCACATAAGAAAAATATGATCGATTCTCTGTTGAGTAGCTTCAACAGAACAGATGTTTCTCTAAGAGAAATTGTGTTTAAGGCAGAGCTGGACAAAGTCACCAGAATATCAGTATCAGATTAAATCATTTTAGGGTACGACAAGAGCAACATTATGCATATTCTGAAGGACAAATGTAGCATGTATAGAATTTATACAGTGTTATCTTATTGCAAGAAACTTGAAATGGCTTGTAAATTATTAGAAGATGCTAAGGTTCGGCTGCTGGAGGGTGGGTGCAGTAAATAAAGAGACACACAATAACTGCAGTTGAACGTGAGAATATATTAAATACAAGTGTCAAAGTGAAGACAAAATATTTACAGTTCCAGAATCGGTTTGATATTCAGTGTGGTAACAGGTAACATTCAGTAACCAACACACTAACTACTAAGTGCAATTGAGCCAACTGCCATCAACAAGAGCTGCAGTATCCTGGTTCCCAAGTCCTTGATTTGCATGTTAGCATGCTAACAGTTTGCAATTAGCACAACACTCCAACATGAAAAGTAAATTCGGTACAATAGGCCCCCATGTTAGCATTAGCCTGCATGCTAATCTTGCGACCATAGCTTGCGACTAATGCTAACAGTCCACAACAACAATCACAACAAATTCAAACTCACCAGTTCAGTAGATTCAAAAAGCCACGCACAAGATAACAGATCCCCAGCTCAATGACGTTGGTCCGGTTTCTAAAGTTTTAAAAATACACATTCAGAACCAGTATTCACAGAATGAATCAACAAAGAGTCATTGTATGGAGAAACTGACCTGCAGCTGCTGCCCCTTGGCTTCTCTCCAACACACCTGAGGAGAATGAACTAACTAGTGCTTTGGCACCCCAGGATTGGAGAGTCTCTGTCACATGATCGGGTCAGGTGATGGTGCATTTGAGGGAGTGGGAAAATGGAATGTAAACACTGCTGTGCCAGATTTAACCCGTGTTACACAAACCTTGTCTAATAATTTTCATTAATAATTTGTGCATGTCTGCTTTGTTTGTTTTTAGACACCTTTGATTGCTAAAGAAAAGGGCAAATCAAAGAAAAACAAATTGGATGGAAAACAAAATAACAAAAAAGAGGCAGCCGAAGGCTGGGTCCTGTTCTCCGACTTCCACGAGATCACACACACTGTCGTCAAAGAGGCGACAGTCACCGTCTACAGACAGGACAACAAGAGGATGGTGAGGCAAACTAATCAAAGGTCACTGTGTTTCATGTCCTCATCAACCTCCACATTGCCACTTCACCAGATCTGTTTACAATAACCCCACCTGTAGCTTCACATGCTGTTTTTTGACAGTGTTTGCACTAGATTTTCTATAATATTGTTTGCAAATATTTATTCCGAAGCCTGCTTATAATACTTTATTTGTTCATTTATAATTGACTATAGAATATGCAATCATAATTACACAAAGTATTTCTTGAAGTGTTGGTTTTGAAGATTTTTGTGTGAAAATGATTAATTGTACAAAAAAGGTTTTTGCGATTGCCTCAAACTGTCATGCCAAAGCAAATACCATTGTGATGTGATTACTCATTGTCACATACTTTAGTAACTACTGCTTCTACTGGTTTTCTTGTGACCAATGGCAACATTAGTTTTGATTCTCGCTACATTCTATTCACTGTGACTAATAATGATATCATGCATCTTTGGAAAGATGGATGTTGACTTTTATGATACATCACAGATCTTTTAGTTAGCCCTCTGTAGTATTGTGGCTTTGTAAAAGCTCCTATCCTGATCACCTCTTCCCCTCACTCCCTCTGTTTCTCTCTCACCGTCTATTCCCTTTTCAGGAGTTACAAATGGCTTCTAGGGCTGAGTCTCTGTCCTTTGCAGCCCTTGTGGATGGGTACTTCAGACTGACAGTAGATGCCCACCACTTCCTGTGCAAGGAGGTGGCCCCTGCTTCAGTGGTGCACAACATTAACAACGGCTGCCACGGACCCATCTGGTTTGTACTGGCAGTTTTATTGGTGTAAATATGTGTGTGAGCATGTGCCTGCCCCCTACCTGGGTAGTCTATTACACACACATGCATCATATGCCATCTTTTACTAACCTTAAAGGGGACATATTGTGAAAAACTCGCCTATTCAGTGCTTGTGCACATTTATTTAGTTGTCTGGAGGGCCTACCAATCCAAGCATGTTTTTTAAAGCACATAAACAGTTCTGAATATTAGCACAATATGTCCTCTTTGTATTAAAGTATTTTATATAACTTGAAACCTTCATTCTACTTTGTATATAACCTCATAACTGCCCCCATTCAATATTTTCCTCCCCTTCCCCAGCACGGAGTATGCCATCCACAAGCTGCGTCAGGAGGGCAACGAGGAGGGCACCTACATCCTGCGCTGGAGCTGCACTGACTACCAATACATCATCATCACTGTGGTCTGCAGTGAGGTAGTGTAGAGTTATTCCTAATCAGGAGACAGTCTACACACAAAAACCAGACAGGCATGACACCCATAAATACACAAAGAAGCACCAAAACAAGTACTGTCTGTTTGCTTAATATCAGATTTCAGGATGCTAAGATTAAGACAGGGCATTCCGGCTTCATGAGTCCATTGGCAGACAAAATAAACTATATACAAAAAGCTATAATAGAGCTTTAAGTTTCCCAAAGGAAAATACTCTGAAACCTCTGTTTTGGTTAATTTTTAAGATATTGGAGCATCCAGGTGGCTCACTGGTAAGCCCATGCTCTTAAGGATGCGTTGCAGCAGACCCGGGTTCAAATCACACTGTGGTCCCTTTGCTACATGTCTTACCCTCTGTCTCCTCCTTCCCTTCTCTGATTACTATCAAATAAAGCATGAAATGTTAGAAAAACAATCCTTATAAACAAAATGAGACATGAGCATTTCTTGAGCAAATTACACTCCACACTTTATGCCATATAATTCAGTAATAAAAAACTAAATAGAAATGTATGGCTATGGAATAAAAGTCCCTTGAAATAAATAAGTTGACCTATGTAGAAGATAATTGTTGTAATTGTAATAAAAACATCTTTTGAAAACAGTCACTATGTTGACTCATTTATATATTTATATTTACATTTATTTATATATTGATCGCCTCATTTACTTATTTCAGGACTTATTCCTTAGGCATATTTATTTCATATATTTCATTTATATATTAATTAGTTAATTTTTTAATAATGATTTAAATGGGATTTCTTATTTCCCTGATCCCCCCTCTCTATAAATGTTATAATCAATTACTTTTTTCTCCTGATATAATACTGCCCTCTTCACTTGGTGGTCATTCGACCTCTCTTTCAGTCTCCTGTCCCTCCATATTAATCATTTTTGTGTTTTCCATTAAAAATGTTCCCTTTTTCCATCCAGATCGACTTGAGGGAGTCTCGTCCTGTGCGTCAATATAAGAACTTCCAGATTGAGGTGACCTCCGATGGGTACCGCCTGTACGGCACTGAGACGTGTCGGAGCACTCTTATTGAGCTGCTGGAGCACCTGGAAGGCCAAAGCCTTCGCACCGACAACCTCCACTTCCAGCTGCTGCGCTGCTGCCCTCCACAGCCTCGAGGTGAGCTCAGTCCTGCCACAGACATAGAAAGTGTCTGGCACAGAATAAAAGATGCACAGAAATTCACACAGGAATTTATTCTCAAGTAAGCTTAGCTTTTAAGGAATTTTAAATAATTTAACGCAAAAGGGCTGACTGAAAGAATTACACTAAATACAATTCCACCGACATTAAAACAAAATTAGAGAAAGCCTAGCTATGTTTCAAATGTAAACATGTCGAGCTATTTGCAATGCGCATTTTACTGGATATTTTACACTTACAGCAATTGTGTAGATTAAAGAAGATAAGACTTATTAAAATCAGGATGTCAGGGATGCCCTGGTAGTTCAGATGGTAGGGCATACTCCTCATGTACCAAGACTGAGACGGTTTTTGGAGCTGCCAGGGTTCAATTCTGACCTGCAGTCCTTTAGCCCTCTCTTTCCCCTTTCATGTCACTCTTCAGCTATTCTATCAAATAAAAGCAAAAAAGCCCCCCCAAAAAATCTCTCTATATATGAAGTGTCGAGGACTCAGAAGAAGAGTGAAACACCATTTTACATCAAGGGAAAAAATTGTTCATGTGACTCAGTTTCACTTTTTTTTCATCATGAAAAGATTTAAAGCTATTTAAAGTGGTTGTGGTAAAAAGTGTGATAGATGTGATAAAAGACTGGTGAGATGTGTGCACATGGGGAGACTACCATGATCGAGAGCCCATGTTTACAAACAAAAGGAATTTCATTTCTGCCAATGTTGGAAATACGAGGACTTTTAAGTAATGTTTTTTTCTGGTTAAAGCAACTTGCTTCAATATTCAGTACTATAAAATGTGCTTTTAAAAGCTATGAACACAGTGTGGCAAGATCGTTTCTTTCTGCAGCTTGTGCACCCTTGACATATTATAATTGAGAAAGCTGTCTTTATGATTGTGAAAAGAACATATTCCTGGAAAACATATTTCAAAGTTGTGGCTTTGATTCCAAGGTCCTATGATTTGCAAAAAGCAACAGCAAATGCTTAAGAAACCGCTTTGGCTAGTCTGCAGTGTTCACACATTATTGCTACAGCAGACTGAAAATCCTGCCTGCTCTGGGATCTAGCAGTTTTTGCTTCCTCATTCCACACCCTGTTACAGTACAAGATTTCTCTTATTATTTTGTGCAATGCTGCATCACAGCTAGGTGTGGTAGCACGTACAACAGAGCACACCCGACTGTGATGTTGGGTGGGGCTGTGACATATCTGAAGCTTTCAACCCACAGAGGTCAATGAAGCAAAGGATTTAGAGTGGAGTTTCCCTTTACAGAAAGTGTACGTGTGAGTGTGTGTCTGTTTGTGTTGTTTCGCTAAGTGCGGGGAACTGAAGCTGGCATGAAAAATGTGTCGGCGTGAAATGGTGTCAGGGAGGAAGAGAGTAGAGGAGAGTTGTAAATGTGGTTTTCCGGAGCCAATCTTGCACTCTTGTGTTTACTTCACTTAGGGAAAGGTGGAGCCATGTGGGCATGGATGTGCAGAGCTGTTTATGTGTCTCTGGGTTGTTTGGTTTTTATTATCATAATAATAGGCATGACTGCTTTAGTTTGGGGTTTGTAGCAGCATGTGTTTTAGAGGAAGATAAAAGGCCAGAGTGCTGTGTTCTGGTCCCTTAAAATATTTATGATGTATTATACAACATCCTTGCTATGACAATAACCCTCTGGTAACCCCCACATCCTGACAACTTGATATGCTTTACTTACTAGTGTGGTTTGGGTCTGTATGTATGTATGGTTTTTAACTGTTGTGAAAATTATATCAAGTATTTAATGGCAGATGAGTGAAAGAAAAACCTGCATGTTTTGTGCAGGTGTGTGTATCTGTCACTAGAATTTTAAAACAGTTGAATTAGACCATGCTGACTTAGTAAATGATAAAGGTTATGCCTTGATTAGGTCAAGGTGTTAAGAGGTGGGTGCTGTGTATTACGTGGGTGCCTTTTGTATTGGTGTTTCACCTAAAATCCCACATTGTATCTTACAGAACAGTGTTCTTAACAGTCTTTGACCGTGAATGTAGGGTGATGCTGATGGAGTGCAGATATGTTTTTTCCTCCCTTAAACCACAGTGCGCTGCTTTTGTCACAAGACTTTACACCCACAGACACACACATGCAGACACGCACGCATACTATGGTAACAGGCACAAAGACACATTTTCACTTCATCCTCCCACACACAGCTCTGTATATATAAAAAATAAAGTGAATCAGTATGGCAACCCGACCTGAATAGCTATTCACATCTTTGCCACGTTGACGTAATTGTTGAGAGCTTGTTTTACCACATGTGAACGCCGTTTTGCTTTCATGCTGAATACCAGCGCATATATGAGCCATTATATATTTGTAGCATTCTTGGGTGATGTGAAAGACAGTTTACCTGACTGTGAGCATCACTTCTGCTTTTCTGTCATACAGTAACACAATAACAAGACCTTGAAACAATAGAAGCAGACATGACATTCTTTGTGAGGGATTATCTAACAAACAATAATCAAACCTCTGCAGCTTGATTATGAAAGGTTATATATAAAAAACATAACCTTCTCAGTGCTTGTGCATATAAATTTGGGTGTCTGGAGTGCCTACCAACCCACATACTGTGCAATCAGACAACTCGATCAGTTTTTGTTGTGGGCCTGCCAGCCATTCAGATTTGGCACCCTATGTCACTTGCAGGCTCACAGCTTGAGAACTAATTTGCAAAGGTTTACCTGCAAGAGCAGACTGGGCTTTTTCAGGAGGGGGGTTTAGAGAGTCAAGCGCTAAAACATGTCTAAAGCATATTTAGATGGACAGTATAAGAATAATCATTTGTTTTTTTAAACGGTGTAAACATGTTCTAGAAACTCAAGTTTGAACCTGAAAATGTATCTCCTTTAACTAAGAAGAATCTAAAACATGTTGATACTTTTTAATACAGCTTTTACAACTGGTCATACTTTGTAGTACGTACAACTTCATAAAAATAACCTGGTAAGACGATTTAAATGTCTGAGTGTTTGTGTTGCAGAGGTTTCTAACCTGCTGGTGGTCACAAAAGAAAGAGCGCCGGCCCCTCAGACACCCATGCAGGAGAGTCAGCTAAGCTTCCATCGCATTCTCAAGGAAGAGATCGACCAGGTACACCTTTTCATCTTCATGTCTGTCTCCCATGTTATGATGGCAATGCACTTCTAACAACAAATGTAGATATAAAACTCTTCAAATAAAAATCAGAGTAATGAATTTGCATTTTCGTTGAAAATGAAGGTGCATTTTCTTTACGATACTTCTAGTATAGTGTCTAGTGTGCTGCATGTTATATATAAAAATAGGAGGGACAAAAGTATTACCAATACCCTTAAAATAGAATGGTGATATACAAGACCATCACAAAGTACAGCCTCAAAACAAGCCGCCCAGACAACTAAATTCATGGCGCTTTTGCAGGCCACTGCATTTCTGTGATCAACGTATTTCTGCTCCACAAAGTTAATTTATTTATTTCAACCTTGAAGTACCAGCCTGTTCATTTAAAAAAAAATGGTTACAGAAGCAGAATTAATCCTCCAGCACACATGGTTCTTGAAGTAGCCAACAGTTTCTTTCTTTATCTTTTTAACCAGGAGGAGCACCTTGGCCGGGGCACAAGAACCAACATCTATTCAGGCACACTGAAGGTGAAGAGTGAGGAGGACGAGGATGCAGGTTACTCATCCTTCCAGGAGGTCAAGGTGGTCCTGAAGGTTCTGGGTTCTGGACACAGGGACATTTCCCTGGTAAGACACAGTCACATATTCTCTACATCCTGCTCTTTTGAGAACTACATCCATTGTGTAACCATCCCTTACGTTACTCATTAGCGGAAAAGTTTCAAAGAATCCAATCTTTCTCTTTCTGTTCAGGCCTTCTTTGAAACAGCCAGTATGATGAGACAAGTGTCCCACAAACACATAGTGCTGCTGTATGGAGTGTGTGTCCGCCACCAGGAGAGTAAGTGCATGTTAAGAACTGTGTGTGTGTGTACACATGTATGAGAGTGTGGTGCTATTTCTAACATCTTTGTGTTTTTGCGGAACAGACATTATGGTGGAGGAGTTTGTCCAGCTAGGACCACTGGACTTATTTATGAGGAGACAGCAGAGTCCCCTCAGTACACCGTGGAAGTTCCAGGTGGCCAAGCAGCTGGCCTCAGCTCTCAGCTACTTGGTGAGACAGGAAAACACCTACACACACACACACACAGACACACACACACACAGACTATAGGAATGCAGTCTTTATAAATTAAAGAGATAACCTGCACTATGTTAGACCCCTTTCTATCAAGGTAATCCTTGCATTTGCGATATCGTTTTTGGACTAATAAAGTTGTAACTTGTGTGTTTGTAGGAGGACAAAAAGCTGGTTCATGGTTTTGTTTGTGCTAAAAACATCCTGCTGGCCAGAGACGGACTGGGTACTGATGAAGGAGGGCCCTTCATCAAGCTCAGTGACCCAGGAATACCAATCACAGTGCTCACCAGAGAGGGTGAGTACAAAGTAAACACATACCCTCCCTCTGCTCTCTCTCTCTC
>CAFUXE010000414.1:195554-208414 GCA_903364295.1 Serranus cabrilla
TCTCTCTCTCTGTTGGTAAAAGTGAAACCTAAAAGGTTACAAAATAGCTACCATGGAAAATTTCACAATAACTTCCCCTTCATTTCCCAGTCAGCTGTAAACTACAGAGGAACCAATATAAGAACACACGGACTAAATGCACCCAGTCATACAGTTTGACTATGACACACACTTTATGCAAGCAGAAACCCATACTAGGGCATTTAGACCAAATCAGGCACTGAGGCTGAAGCTCCTGTCCCGCCTTTCTTTGAATGTGATTAATGCTTTTCAGCTGCAGCGGAAGGTTTCTGCAGGTGATTCAGAGAAATAAACACAATGGCCCTGCGGCAAGATGTTGATTCAACTTTTGGAAAAGTGCAACCCGGCGTCACGCTGTGGTGGCCAATCACTACACCTTGAGAAACTTGATCTCATTAGTGTGATTATTTAGCTTCTAGGCACTGAGTTAAACTTCTGTATCCCCATCTGTTCCCACAAAATACACACAAAAAAGAGAACATTTCCGATAAGCAGACGTCGTCAGCAATAGGACTTATATTTGTCACATAATCAATACACGTTGCATCGAGAACATTTCCCCCTCAGACTCTAATTTGTTTTGTAAAAGCTAGATCTTGGTTCAGGGAAGATAGCACAATAATAAGGACATTTCTCAGATTGCACAGTTCCCCTCAAATGGCCGCCTCATGTTTCTGTTTGTCTATTAGAGCTTGAACTTGTGTGATATAACACAGTGTGGCTGCACAGATGGATCTGCAAACCACAGGACAGACTGGAAATGTTTCTTTGCAAATGTCCATCCCAGCACGCCCCTGGGAATGCTCCTCCCTCCCTCTTTGTTCCCAGAACTCTTTAGATTTCTTCTTCTGCCTCCATCACTTTGCAGAACAATCAGTCTTCCAGTTACATGTCGATGTCCTTGTATATAGATTTGATTGTACACATAGTGGGTAAAGTGCTGAGAAACCCACTGGGAGCGCTCTTCCTCTCTTCCCAGCAATCTCTGATCGCTTACACAAACACTCAAATCTATTCATCACTTTCTGTATTTTTTCTCTTTCTTTTGTCCCTACATTCAATTATCTTCTTCCCTGCTCCCATTCCTGTCTCCATCTTCCCCCTTCGCTCCGTTCAGCCCCTCCACTGCTTCTTCCCCATCTTCACTCCTCCTCCTCTTTCCCTCCAATCACTCCTTCTGTATTCCAGTTTGAGCTGCATGCACTCACTAACATTCACCCCTCATCTGGTGTTATGGATTTTTGGAGCCAAAAAGCCAACCGTGGAGGTCAGCCAATCAGTTAGCCTGTCTTCCAGTCAGAGTGATATATTTCATCCAGCCAAAGCCAAGGCTTTTTAGATTCAGTGGATGCAGTCAGTCAACATTTTAAGCCCGCTAACTGCCCGGGCAGCCTGTCAGAGCTGGAATGTATTTCACTGTTAGTTCCTGGTATTTGGAGCACTGTGGCAGTATGTTGGCTCAGATCCATGAGGTCACACTCAAGTCATTACTTCCAAATGATGTTTTTAGTGATAAGCATTGAGATGAAGTGGGAATATTGATCATATATAGCAGGGTTTTTCAATTAAATTCAAAGAGATCCAGTTACTAACATTTCTAACCTCATGATGTCTAAATCCGATCTTGTAGTCTCTCTCTACTGCTTCTACTCTCTACTTTTAACATACAGACACAATGAACTTTGTATGGGAAACAGGTGGCTAACTTTATCATTAATAAAATGAGTCCTAGCACAGACAAAAAGAAAACAGAATATTTTGAATGAAATAAATAAAAAGTGCCTCTTTTAGAAAACGTGCTGACAGAACTTTGAGCAGACCCTTTGTGTAATATTAAATAACAGTTTTACAGAATGTACAGAAAGAATGACAATACAAGGAACATAAAAAGCAAACAGATAGACGGTGAGCACTGGTTGGACCTGGACCACAAAACGTGGATAAGATTGTGATTGTTTCTGCCTGATGGGGACAGGGCCAATATGGTCCATGATGCAGTTATTCAGATTTTGATATTTCAGCCTGTTCAAAGTGTTTGTGTGTAAGGTCAGTGATTAAATGTTCTCTTCAAAGGCTAATGCAGGATTTCACACATAGTTAAATATTAAAGGGGTAAGGGTTGTCCTTGAGTGCATCATCACATCTCAAATAATCATCTTTTCTTCTTACAAAGACACCAGTGGACTGAAGCTAATTTGTGCTTAATTGAGTCACTTTTGCTAAAAGCTGACTTTGTTTGCCTCTGCAGAGTGTGTGCACCGTATCCCATGGATCGCGCCCGAGTGTGTGAAGAGCGTGTCCTCCCTGAGCGTCGCAGCAGACAAGTGGGGCTTTGGTACCACGCTGTGGGAGATCTGCTATGATGGAGAGGTCCCCCTCAAGGACAAGAAACTCACAGAGGTATGGGGCACAAACAAAAACTATTAGGACGATGTACACAATCACACATACATCTAATCTTTATGTAATTTACTTTTATTTCAAATCTTGTGGCTATCATACTTGTAAACCTGTTCATTATCTTACTCCTTTTCACCACACATCAGTGATCACAATACCTGTTTTCTATGCACCTCCTCATTCACATGTATGTCTTTGTGTCGAGCAGAAGGAGAGGTTTTATGAAACTGAGTGCCCACTGGCCACACCAGACTGCAGAGAGCTGGCTGAACTGATGACCCACTGCATGAACTACGAACCCAAGAAGAGACCTTTCTTCAGGGCAATCGTCAGAGACATAGACATGCTAGAGGAAAAGAGTATGTATGAGGGGGAAGGGTGTGCATTATATGGTATTTTTAAATAATGGGATGGGTGCAAATGCAGACTGCAGTTTGAGCAGTTGCATTGCCATTCTGTCAGGCTTCGCTGCCCCAAAGAGTGGAACACAATTGAGCTAACACTGCAGAACAGGCTGCAGGTTCAGGCAGTTGTCGACAGTTGGAATATGATCTGAATGTTTTGCATGTTTTATATCTCACCTAGCAGCAGACCAGTAAGCAGTGCACACACAGAGAGAGAGAGAGAGAGAGAGAGACAGAGTTGTTTACTCAACTCAGATGTTCATGAGGAAGTTCACTGGGTGCATTATCACAGATCTGCCCCTTTGCTGGGCCCCATGGAAATGTAATCGACTCTGTTGTGCCACCTGCTGGCCAGAATTGGATACTGCCGTCAGTCTTACTAAAGCTGAAACTTATTACCCCATTGACCTTAAATTAAAAGCCTAAAATGGCAACAACATCGCCTGAACTAGAAAATCAATCTGCTATAAATTGTACATAAAAGGCTTAACGTTAGATTTAATAACATTTTTTTGTGAAGTAAACTATTTTCAAGTATTGATAATGCTGATCGAGTGAGTTTCTCATGAGTAATTCATCTTTCGACTAAAAGCAGCGTATATGTGTGGAAACCAGATCATGCAAACAGTTACATAACCACAGAAAATTCTGATGAAAATTTTGACACTGTCAACCACAGAAGACTTCCTATGACGCAAGTGTGCTTATGTTGAAGAACAGTACTGTTTAACCCAGTACGTTTAAATATTTGTTTTTCCTTCTCTCAGACCCATCCATCAAACCACAGCCAACACCGGAGGTCGACCCAACTATGTTTGAGAAGAGATTCCTGAAAAAGATCAGAGATCTGGGAGAGGTAAACTGTCCCTGCCGCATTTATGCTTTTGTATAGCAGATCGTACTATTCATAACAAGCAAAAATAAAACTACTTGGCCATTTAATTCACATTCATTAGTTAAAATCTTTCATTTAATCTAAAATGACCTATTAGTAGTTTGGTGAGTATGGGCTCTTTTATGGTTCTCATCAGCTTGCTACTAATAAATAGGCCAAGCTGTAAGCTGCATGGATGTAAAAAAACTGGAGGTAATAATGAGAAACAACAGGTCACACACAGGAAGCGGACTAGAACTTGTTCATGATGATCTGAATAACTTGACTGGCTCGTGTCCCTCATGCAGGGCCACTTTGGTAAGGTGGAGCTGTGTCGCTATGACCCCCGGGGAGACAAAACAGGTGAGCTGGTGGCAGTGAAGTCCCTGAAGCCTGAGAACCGTGAGGAGCAGAGCAACAACCTCTCAAGTGAGATCGACATCTTGAAGGCACTCTACCATGAAAACATCGTCAAATACAAGGGGATCTGCCAGGAGGAAGGTGAGATATGCAAACACAAAGAAACCCACTAACAAAGATTATTCAGTAGCAGGTAAAAAGTGTTGTTGTCTGTACTGCAGTCATTTAACACAACTCAGTGAACCTTTAGGCCACTTTAGGATGCTTTTCTCAGGTGTAGTTTAATAGTAGGTTATATATTTTTAAGACAAGAAAAAAACTTTAGTGTTTTAACTTTCAAAACAAAAGCATATTAACCTAGAAGGGCACTCTCAGAGCTCATTCTGCTAGGCCATACCATATCTCTCAATGTAAACAACGGTGAGAAAGCATTAGTACATCTGCACTGTGTTACACCCTTCCACTAAGTTTCATTCAGGCCAGATGGCAGAGGTAATAAAAGTCTGTGGCAAAAAATCTGAATAAAGATCTTGGGTGCCACTGGATACCATTTGCAGAAACATTACACTTAGTTCTAATGCAGCTCCTCCCATATCCCTTCCTGTTCCCCTTCCATCCGTCATTCATACTACAAACATTGATTCTTAAGTAGCAGAATAGAGATGTGTGGCCTTTAAGGACAGGTGATTTTTAGCTTTTAGGCGCTTAACTCTGTTATGGTAATATATGAGAGGCATACTCTGTGTTTAGCATGTATGCACAGACAAACAACCTTTCTGTATATGAAAGCCAAATCTCATTTGATGAATTCCTGCCTGCCTCTAAATGCATTTGTGTGTAAATCTGTTTTTAGGCGGTCAGGCCATTAAGCTGATCATGGAGTATCTCCCACTGGGCAGTTTGAAGGAATATCTACCCAGAAACAAAAGCAAGACCAGCCTCAGCACCCTGCTCAGCTACTCTGTCCAGATCTGCAAGGTAACGCAGTTTCTTTGTTCAGATCAGGCTGGTGGTAAAACATTACCAGCTGTAGCAACTAATACCAGATAATGGTTTAATTTCAGCAATGTTTAAACTGTTTTGAAATGTTTTAACGTCCGTTTCTGATGAAAAGACAAAGGTGAAGAGAAATCTTAACGGAGTTGTTGTGAGTTTATGGTGTTTTGGTTGTTTGCTGTTACAGATATGTTACTTATTGTCCAAAAACACACCAGGAAAGTTGACTTGAAGGACCTGTGTGTACAATTTAGTGAGATCTAGTGGTGAGGTTGCATATTTGGAAACCACTGAACACCACTGAACCTATGGTGGCCTTCAGGCAAAATGCCCTCTCAGGAGCCAGTGTTTTGGGTTTGTCTGTTTTGGGCTTATACAGAAACATTGTTTTCTACGGTCAGAATGAAACCATCACATCTACAAAGGGAGCGAGTCCTTCATGTTGTACATTTGTGATTCTTATTTCAGGTGATAATACACATACATTACTCTGAACCAGTTGAGCAGCGTGTCTTTTGTTTTGTCTTTGATGTTCAGGGAATGGACTATCTGGGATCTCGGAATTACATCCACCGGGACCTGGCTGCCCGAAACGTGCTGGTGGAGAACGAGAGGACAGTGAAGATCGGAGATTTCGGCCTCACCAAGAGCATCAAGGACAACGAGGGATATTACACCGTCAAAGATGAGAACGACAGCCCTGTTTTCTGGTGAGTCTGAGATCTGATTGTTAAAAGAGAGCGGATAGTAAATGAAATGGGAAGGACCAACCGAGAGAGATAGTGTGTGAGAGGAAAATGTCTGTCCATTCAAGGAAAGGGTAATTGGATTTCAGTTTAAATTCCTTTTCATCCAGCTGGTATTAAATTAAAATTATTTTCTGCAAAAATTGACTCTAGTGTCAGGTGACATTTTGCAGCTGACATTACAGGTATTAGTTAAGGGTGCTTGAATACCTTTAGGGGGTTACATTATATTTGAAGTATAGAGTCAATATGTAGAACAATTGTAACCTTGTCTAATGTCCTAGATTTATGAAAACCAGTGTCAGTGAACTAAAGACAAACATCTCTTTTTAATTTCAGATACTTGTTTGTTTTATATGAATAATTAGCAATAAATCAATTATTTTTAGGTGCTGAGTAACAATAATCTGCACATAACTATTTAAAAAAAAAAACGTGCACACTGCTATTTTAAAACCCAAAGTTCTCTTCCTAACATGTTATTAAAGCTGTATATTTTAGTAGCTGATAGAGACATATGGAAAACATGGTCACATTAACACAGAAACCCAGTGTTAAAAAGGTCAATTATTCACGCTCTTACACTCTTCGTTTGTTGTTTTGCAGGTACGCTCCAGAGTGTCTGACTCACTGCAAGTTCTACCTTGCATCAGACGTTTGGTCTTTCGGGGTGACGATGTACGAACTCATCACCTACTGCGACTCTGCCAAGAGCCCGATGGCGGTCAGTTTGCAACACTTTATCTTCACTCTCACACAGGCCTTCAAGTAACAAACAAAATCCTCTTTTCTATATTTTTAGATGTTTGGGTTAATGATACGATATTAAAAACACATCACACATACGGTACCAGTCTTGTAGTGATAAAGAACTGAATGTATCACAGTGTTACACACACACACATACACACACACACATAATTTGTATGTGGCAGATGGTGTCAGTCTCTGGCCAAAGCGACAGATGATGGACTCCACCAGGAGCTGCGTCTGTGCCAACACTAAGAGCTTAGTTTATCATGAAGATCTTTCATTTACATCCGGCTCTTGACTGCCACTGTTATCCTTATTGACCCGTCACTGTTACTGGAAGGCAATTAGTAAAAAAGAGCAGCCCGGGTCGAGTGAAAGAGGAGACAGAAGCGTAAAGATAAAGCTATAACATCTGGACCACAAAATCTCAAAGCTCATCTTCATGTTTCTAAATTAAATTAGAACCAGTATTGAAAAGTGACCTGTTATTGTCCTCTCTCGTGCAGCTTTTCCTCGGTATGATTGGTCGGACTCACGGTCAGATGACCATCATCCGACTGGTGAAAGCGTTGTCAGAAGGGAGGAGGCTGCCACGTCCTGAGGGCTGTCCTGAACCTGTAAGTCTTTCCTCTTACCAACAAAACACAGTAATGACATGGACACAAAAGATGTGATATCAAGTCTTTATTTAAGAAAATGTATGCAAAGCAATGCCAACAATACCGAAAATGTTTGGCAGCTTCTTGGTGGATGTTGATTTAAAAAGAGTTACAGAGGAAAAAAGTGAAGAAGGTTCCAGAAAAGATAAGAGAACCCAAATTCAAAATTCACAAATTTAATAAAGAACAAAAAAATCCTCGAAAGAAAAATTCATTTTTAAATACGTATCTCAAGAAATAGATCAACATATATACAGATAATTATATTATTAACATTTAATCAAACCCCACCGCTGTCTGTAATGACATTTAAGATATCCATAAATCATCCTAATAGTGAAAATAGTATTTTCATGACTTAATAAATTTATGTTGCATTAATTTGCAGTTTTTATTTTCTCTGTCTGAGGAAAAGCAACATGTTTAAAGTTTGAACTGCTTCCTATAGGTGGCTCAGGTTTGGCATACAGATTATACATTTGAGAATCAGCACATCTCTGTTGGAAATAATTGTGTGTAACTCTGAGGTGAACTTCTGAATGAACATTCTTGTTCAAATTGTCAGCGGCCTGAAACACTTGATATCAGAGTTCATTATTTTGTGATATTACTTTGCTTTGCTTTTGGGTGAGAAAGTTACCATTAACACTCCCAGTGTGTCTTTGGCAAGTCGTTTTTAGAAGTTCATTGCTAGACTGGATATGTATCACAGATATCCATAAACTCCACAGTCAAATGTCCACAATCAGAATTATGACTAGAAACAATGCAATTGTGGTTGTGTGTTGAGAGGTAGATAGGAGGCCATTTTAACAGAAGAATGGATCATTGACCAGCCACTATTATGTTTTAGATATCCATATTAACATTGTTACTAGAATACATTCTAGAAACTTAATTTCTCCTATATTACTCCAACAGTAATGTTAATTAAAAATGACCCAGAGAGTTACACACGATTGACTTGGAGAATCAGTTAACCACCTCACTGAACGAACCTTTACACCAATAGGAAGCATTTCAGACTTGTTGATGTTTCCTCCGACAGGCAAAGAACCGAGTTACAAGTCAGAGTTACGTTTCTAACATGCTTCCTGTTGGACAGGTGTACGGGCTGATGCGCAGCTGCTGGGAGAACGCGCCCGAGGCCAGAATCACCTTTAAGCGCCTGGTGGAGGAGCTGAGCAAAATGCAGCAGCAGCTCCAACCGCAAAACGACCTTTAAACGGTTCCGAGGCTCTGGGAGTGAAGTTGACTTGTGCGCGCAGACTCTGGACCAGATACGGACAGCGAAACTGACCCCAGATCAGCATCTGCTTGTGCAGCTTCCTCGTACTGAGAGACAGTCCTGAAGGGTCCGAGCTGCGCTCCTTAATACTCGCATAGAAACCAAGAAAAGACTTCAGTCCTATCAATCATGTTTGTCTGCCATATTTTTGAAATTTTTATTTGTTGTACTATTCCGATATTTCCTAACGCGAGTTATGAGTATTTAGCTGGAACAATTAACTCTTTTCAGATCTTGTAGCCTTGACCTTGCTAAATGTGACCTTATATCTTACTAAGGACTTCCAAGTGTGTCTAAGGGATCTGACAGTTTGCATCGGCACAAACTTCAAACTCACAAGGACTCGCTGCTCTTGAGAAACGTGCCGAAGGCCTTCATAATCGCTTTCACTGATGGACACTTGAGAGACGGAGAAGGAGAGATGAGGAACTGTTTAACGCCCACTTTTACACGGTTAAATGGCCGAGCGGCGGTTTTGTATGATGGACGCTGAGTGGATTACTGGAGAAACATGTTGATGCTGCTTGGATGGATAAACGCAGGCATTAACAGATACTGAAGATGTGCTTTTACCAACATTTTGTGCCACTGCTGCAAGAAAATCACCTGGTTTATTGTCTTTGAGTTGGAGAGCCACAAAGTGATCCATCATAGATTTTCTGTTTATGATGTGCTGATAAAAGCCTGCAATGTTCCTTTGGCATTTCACCTTTAAAAATGACAAATTTAAGTTTTTCAATTGTGATTAATTTCTGACTTTCTTAGTTTAAGACATACTATAGACAAATGGTATGCGAAAATAATCGACCAATATTATGTTCCCCTGCTAAGAAAATGTCCGTCTGCAAGATGACAAGCAAATGATTTCAGATTTACATTTTTTTTTCATCTGTCTATTGCAATTAAGTCTTGCCAAAAAACAATTTATTTTGGGGATGTACTAATGGAGAAGGTGACATTGATATTAAAGACAGACGTATTTGGGACTTTCCCAGCAGGTATAAAGCAGCAATAATGGCTATTTTGGCAAAGGTTGATAACAGAAAGTAAAGTTAAATTAATGACACTGTTGTTTATACTTTTATACTTAAATAACAAGTTACCACACAGATGTGAACCTGTGATCAAACTTGCCATGCACCGAGATGAAAAGCATGTTTCATGGTATGCACACACTGACACAGACAACTTAAAGCTTATTTATAGCAAACCCATTTACTTTGTAACTCAAGTAAGTTGTTGATGACTTGCGGCCCCTACTGGCCGGAGCAGTCAGTGACAAAAATCAAAAATAATAAATCACTGCGACCATGAGCGGTCCTCCAGCATAAAATCCTAAAGGTTCAAAACAAATGTTAGGCTGCTCGGTCCAGTGGAATAAGACGCGTGACTTATAAATGAAAATAAAAAGTGACCCAACACAACTTTCTCTGTAAAAGAGACGTTTGCGTTGCAGCTGCACAGAAAACAGAAAATCTACCTTTTTACTTTTACTTTTATTATGCGTTGTGGCTCTCTAACATCTGCCATGTTTTTCTTCTCCACAACACCAGAGTCGCATCTTCTGCACTGCGTTTGGGTCTTCTGTTTGAAGTGGTTCAGATTCTAATCTCTAAGCAAGTCTGGTTCATTAAATGTAATGTATCTTTAATTGATAACTGTATGCATCTTATAGGTCGGCTAAGTGAAATATACAGCACTTGTTATTTGAGGAGGGAGAGGTTAGGAGAGATACCTGTAAGAGACACTTGAGGGCAGCATCACTTCACTTTTCCTCTCCTCTCTGTTCTTGTCGCTTCACATATTGTCTCTATAATAGACAAAAAAAAAGAGCCAATTGCCATTGTTGCAGGTTGTAAATGAAAGGACTTGAGGTGGTACACAGTTTGAAGTGAAAGGATTATCAACATGGCATTTTATTTTCAGTTAAAGGTTAGTGACATTCATTATTATGTATGTGCATTTTATTTGTAATGTTTGCTTTTTAATTCTACATTATGCCAGAAAGTGTATTTTATCTGCAGGTACGTGTAACAGTTTGAGCAGAGGGATTTTTCTGTTTTTAAATTTCACTCAGTCATAGATTATCACTTCAACACATGGTCAGTTCTTCATGTAAGTGTAAAGCTTTTACTGTGAATATCGGCAGAAAGGCAGAAAAAAGGACAAAGTTGGCTTCAGTCCACATTTTATTTAGGAATGTAAAAGACAATTCCTTCTGCTCAAAATAAGAGAAAAGAAATATATATATTTTTCAAAAAATAAGACGAAAGTATGAATTATGGAAGGTAAAAGTATCCATAAATACACAATGAAAAAATAAATAAAATCAATGTTTGTTGTGTTCCGTCTGTGTCAGTCCAAATGCAATATATTAACTATTGAAAACAGTTTGTTCTATATATTACAGTTGTAAGTAGGCATGCTAAAATTGCTCTAGAAATACCTTATTCACAGTAAAACAATAGCAATGTCAGTGTGATATAAAATTTTTGCAAAATCTACAGTATATATTTCAGGTCAGAAAAAAATTCCACATACTTAAAAAGCAAAAAACTGTTTACAAAGCAAGAAGCACGGCAAATCTAGATTTATCTACAGCCATTAAAATGTGTCAGAGAATCAGAAATACTTCAGTATTGCAAAGCTTTGTGATCAACACACACACACACACACACACAGTCATTCACTATTGCAAAGTTCAGCCTCACCACTGACCCTGTGTAATATACAGAATACATACTGGGACATGGTGACACACTGAAGCTGAGAGGAGGCTCCGTTCACACAAGAACCGGAAATCTGGATTCTAACCTAAAATTATTCAGCTATCGGGAAAAAAAACAACTAAACTACACAAGACTATAAATAAGATTTTCTGTTCTGAAGTAAATGAATACTAAAAATAAAACTGACCGCATTTTTATGTCAATATATTCCCAATAACTAAAAGACAAAAGCTGAGGCTGCATTTACACAGAGACAGAATTTATCCTGAACTGCAGCCGGCTCACGGACAGCTTAAGATTCACCAACATCCTCGGCTGCGTGCGCACGCAGGCTTTATTTGTGCTGTGATAATTTCGGGGAGCCAGGCCCCTTTTTGTGTACAATCATCATAAGGACGTCACGTCTAGTTTGTGGCACAGAGAGGCACAGAAAAATAATAGAGATACAACCTTTTTCTCCACTATTCCCAACATTCCCCCATAAAGAAAACAAGGCTGATATCCTACTTAACCAACAGATATAAAAAACTTTTTTATACAATCACACTGAAACTGTGGGAGGCAGTTTAAAGATCATATTGCAAAGTCAGTTAAATCAAAGCTATATGAATCGTGATAAATCCAAAGGAGCTGCAGACTAGAGACTCTTCGGAGGCAGAGAGCCAGACATGCGTTAGGAAAAGCTGATTATTTGGGACTTTCAAAACGACCTGTGAAACCAAACGAAGCTACTAAAAAAAAAAAGAGAGAACAGATGAAAATCCTTGATGATGTGATGAAACGACACAAAGCTTCAAAACTTTCTCAGTCTATGACTGAATTAACATGTAGCATGTCAACAACCAACTAATCCCAGCATTCATCTCAAACTTTATGTTGCCATAAATGTGCCAGATTCAAGGAAAATATCTATATGAACACCTTAAAGCAGCTACAAGGAGTTTGAACTGATTATAAAACAGTCTCAAGCAAACAAGACCATCAGCAGGAAGATTGGCAATTTATAGCCCAGAATCACAAATGTGCCTCTGTACCGGATACAGCACCCTCTTCAGAAACTTTCAGAGGGAAAAAGGCTTTCTGAACGCCTGTCAGTCAGGGAGCCTGATTCCCTGCAAAATCAAACCAAATGATTCACAGCATGCAGACCCATATTTACATTCTCCAGGCAGAGGCTGGCAGTGAGCAGTAGGTTTTATAGTGAAAAGGACTTTTTTTCTGTAGACAGGGTTCATACAAACGCAAAAATCCATGGGCTCAAATTAAGCAGTGTCCAATCTTTTTTCAAAAGTGTGGGAATATGCTTGAATATGTAATATGAAAAAAGATGCAATAGCAACTATTTGGACTTATACTGGCATATGATTCAGACTTTTTTTTCAATAATCTTTACATTTTTTTAGTTATATTACCAAGATCATGCTGCGATCTCTACTTAACAAGATTTGTTTTCATAAGTCTGCAGTAAACTATTTCTAGACAGAGACATCTTGCAACACAACAAGCTTAATCCAAAGGTATTCTGACAGATATTTTACACATTTCTGTGATTTTGGATATTGCACCAGTCCAAACTGACTGCGATGCAAAATCATTTTGTAGCCTTATACTTACACGATTCTTAAAAAAA
>CAFUXE010000414.1:209151-260509 GCA_903364295.1 Serranus cabrilla
TGCAGGCCGAGCGGCTGAAGGCAGCTGGAGTTGTTTTTCCATTCCTCTCTCTCTTTCAGCCTGTCTCCCCATTACCTGCCAAGAGCACATTTTTAGAGAGCTACACCCACAGACACACACACACACCTGCAATTACTGCTCCCAGCACACACAGATCATCAGTAGAAGTGAACACCTGATCAAATCTCGTTTTCTGCAAAACCACAGAGTGAACCCACAACAAATAGAAGCTTTAATCAATCTGCAAGTCGAGATGTGAGAGCAAACAGGGTCTGTTTTTGAAAGGATAAAACATGTTGAGAGCACAAATGTTGAGTATCTTGTGTATAATCACAACTCAAAAGTAGCAGAATAAAAGAAAGATGGTAAAATGTGCAAATCAACACATTTCTGGCGAACACACAGCAGGTCACTCACACTCCCTGCTGTCACACGGTTTTCAAAGGTACAAAAGAGGCACAGAAAACTGGATTAAAGAAACTTAACATCAAATAACTATTCAATCGGAGGTGAATAAAATCAATCAATAGTCAGGGAAATGCAAACAACTTCAAGGTCACACAAACACAACAGACATATCAGGATGCTTTACTGTAGGTTGTCATGGCAACACGTCAGAGCACAACAAAAGATTTGCGCTATAGCAGGTGAACTTTAACCCCCCTGAACTGAGCAGCCTCTCCAGGTTCAACCCAACAACAAACCAAACGAAAGCTTCAAGAGCAAAACTATTACACATCACTGGAACAGAATCTGGCTTTATTTCAAGCTGCACACCAATTTTCTTCTTACTTTGAAAAACTCGCTTAATAAGAATACTGCCGATGCTGCGTTCATCAGTGTGTGAATGAATTCCTGATGGTGGCAGGTGGAACCAAGTACAGCAGTCCTTCTCAAATAGTGGGGCGGGCCCCCCTGGGGGCCGTGTTGCGTGTTGATGTTGTCCACAGGGGGTGCCAACATCAACAGGGAATAAAAAAAATGTATGTAGTCGCTTTAATAAAAGGGTAAAGTCCACAGAAGAGCAGTGTTCAGAGTTTTCTGTACCTTAGAATAACACTATAAAAGACATGCTAAAAGAGTGACACTTGGTGAAGTTCAGCAGAGTTAGTTCTGCTCAAAGTCTGTTTCAGCGTGTTTAAAACCGTGAACATGTCAAGCAGAGGAAGTCCTGCATTCAAGTCAAGGCACACGATTCTTCTTGGAGGAGTCACAGCATCAGTTACACTCCTGATTCTGACCTCACAGACTCCAAATGCTTCCATATTTTTAGAAATATGCCCCTCTGTGCTCTCAAATCTGGATTTGCAAGATCTGTTTTGTCCTCTACAGTTTTTACATCCACACCAACACATACACCTCTGTAGTGTATACAGTCATGGCTTCAGAGCAAGTGACACATAATGCAGAGAAAAAGCTGACACCATTAAAATAATTCAGGCATGGCTGACTTTAATACCTGAATCTATTGTGGCAGACAGTCAGACTGGAAAACAGACAGTCAGGAAGACAGACAGTGTTTCTGCTGCCTCAGCTGTTCACATCCACAAACACAGAGGCCCCGTCTCCGGTCTGAGCACGCACCAAACACACACACACACATTTCTATCCTGTCTTTCAGAGAGGTGGAGGTGAGAGCAATCACCTGGAGTCCAGCTGGCTACTTTTCATCCACTCACACCAGGAAGTAAATCAAACGAAGGCTCCGAGTCCAGAGGAAAACCATAAAGTGTGTCTAAGTGGTTCCAGGTGATTCGGGCTGATGAAAGAGTGGTATGAGAAAAAAAAAATCAATTAAAAGAACTGCTTCAGAGGGGAAATGCAAAATGGCTTCAGCAGTACAAACAGCCACAGATGGAGATAAATGAGGTTTGATGACAGACACAGACTCTGAGGGGCACCTGGGGCTCTTTTTCTCCAACTCTAAGTGTGAGCAGGCTCACTAACTGGAGCTTCTTCAGAGTTTCATTCGCAGCCTCAAACAGACAGCTCAGCACAGACGGTGAGGAGAGGGCCTTAAAGATGTTTGTATAACAGAGCTACACAAATATATATACTGATCATTTGTATTCAAATTACCTGCTGTTTAATATGACATGTTCAATTCACTGATTTGAGAGGGGAACACCTTCCTGTTTGTTAGCAAAATGACCAAACCGCCTCCCCCCTTGAAAAAAAAAATCAACATAATGAAAGCATTTTAAACCAGCGCAGCCACTAAAGCAAGAGTCATACAGGAAACATTCAGGGCAGAAGTCACGTTAGTGCAAAGACAGGTTTGGAAAATGGAAATTATACATAAATTGAAGATACTTAAATGAATGCACGCTAAACTGAAAGTTAATGGTATTTGCAAAAAAAACAAAACAAGCAGGGGGTGAAATATAATTTTAGGACGTTTACAAGCTAAAAAATGAGATTAATCTTTAATCCAATATGTATAAAAACAAGTCTTACGTTTTAGGAAGAGTGGGGGGAAATGGGAAACCATCAACTGTCTGATTCATATTCAGGGAACTGTCACTGCATGAAAATGACTCCATTATAAGACTAATTCAGGAGAACAAAAAGGAAGGGAGCCATTGGATGCTAAACCAAAAAAAACATACAGGCACTCGATGGAAATAAAGGAGACGAAACAGGCTTTGATCGGCAGCTACTCTGCCTGATCCTCTTTCTGTCTGCCTTTGTTCAAATATTTAGCTGAATAAATTACATTTTCTCACTTTCTTTGCATTCTTATACTTCGCCTCCTATTTTCTTTTTAATGTCCATGTCCTCAGTGAAATATTTCATGGATGCATGCTGCACAATGCGGCGCAGTTTCATCACACCAGAGTTAAATGAAGTTAGAAAACATGTAAGTGGATGGAGAGGGGACAGAGGTCCAAACAATAGAGGGGTGTGTGCTGCCCTTTAGTTTGCTGTTAAGTCCTTTAATTAGTACCTGCACACTGACACTCAACTCTCCATCATTAGTGTGTCCGTGCATCCTGTTATCCCTCAGATATCTGGACTAAACTGATGTATGGGCATTATCTGTTCTCACCTGCTATTGGGTTTCACAGTGTGGGAGCGCGGTTGCCATGGCAATGCAAGTAATATTCTGCTCCGTGATTTATAATCAGATATCTACGAGCAGAATACAAAGACACGTGCTAACGGGGAAAAAGAAAAAAGCTTTTACCAAGCGTAGGCGCCGTTACGTAGGAGTATATATGATGCTGTGTGTGAATGGCAAATCACTTACACCAGAAAATAAACATTTTACATTCAACTTTCTACAGTAGTAGGAGCCTTAGTTATTGCCAGTTTGTGCACATAAAAAGCACGCTGTAATAATAAAATACCAAGCCCTCTCCTCAGTAATGTTCGGAAGCCTTTTTTCTGCCAGTTATAGTAAAAATAACATGAAACTTTAGTCTCATGATGAAAAAAAAAACAGATCCTGTCAGTCGTGATTGTGAGAAACTTCCTCAAAATATTGTGAAGCTTCTTTAAAACAAACCAACTCATTCTGTGGAGAAAATTTCTCATTAAAATGACTCACTGGATCTTTTTTCTCTTCCAGTACATTGGCAGAAAGAGGCTTCCATAGCAATGAGCATCAAACAAACCTTCTGGCCATGAAGAGTAATTCAGCTTACAGCCTTTGCTCTAATAAAACAACAACAACCTAAAAAAGTATTCTTTCTCTGTTCATTTGTAGAAAAAAAACTGTTGTAAAGAAATCAGCTCTTTGCAGATTAACATCAATTGTTTGCTTCTTTTTTTCCGTCTCCCTTAAAAACATTAAATCAAGGTGCAGAAATTCTACCAGCGGCAATTAAAAAACCCAAAACACATGCTGCAGATTGTACTGTGTCCCAATCTCATACTAAATACCAGCTGTAGATCATATATACTAATATTAATGTTACAAAAAAGATCTGGTGTGATATTCTTCACATTAATACAATAAAACAAACAGAAATGTCCATTTCAACGTTGTTTTTTGTCGTTTCGACTTCATCATTCTTAGTACGTAACCTTGTAGCACCCTCTTGTTCTGCAGTGGTATAAATGGGTTTCAGACTGGAGAATTGGCGCCACCTACAGCTTGTTGTAATGGAATTGAAGTCTTCATTCCCATTTTCTTGATAAGTTTCTCATTTGAAATTTGCGATACATCTGGATTGAAACCTGGCTGGTATGTAGTATGGATTCGAGACCAAAGTACAGTCTGAAGCCTGTATGTTTTAAGCTAGACATGGTAGTAAAGCTGCTGTCACTGTCCCAACAGATCTTCCTGAAAACACCCTAATGTGTAACAACAGATAGAAGAGAGTAGAGAAAGGACTGTGCCCTAATATTTGGCTTAAATGTTAAAAATCAAACCAGAAAACTACATTTAAGTCAACACAATTTGATTCACTATTAATAAATTGCCTTGGAATATTATTATATTATATTACAAATATCTAACAGTATAGATTGAAAAAAAAAAAAAAGGAAATCAGACACGCAGTAAATGTTTTCCTTTCATTCATGAAGTACAATACGCTCGCAAGAGAGCCGGGAAACGTCCACTAAATGTGATATTGTCTGTTACGCATGGCTTTATATATTCTGTATTACACACTGTATTTACACCAGCCTTTAATTCTCTGTCTGTATAAACAAAGGTCCATTCATTGAGGGAAGCTATTGTAAAAGTCACCACAACTAAGGGCTTTGATCGGTTCAGGCCCTTTTTTTTCCTGATGTGCTCCCAAACACATTGGGATTGAAATGGCTGACACTTCCTACAGAAACAGCATATCAACACGCATAAACACACACACGCACACACACACACACACACACAGATGCACACTGTAATTATCCGCAGGGGAGAGATATAAAAGAGGAAACCTGGGCAATACAGGGAAGAGAGAAAAGACACTGAAGCGGAAACAAACAGACGTCAGTTGGACTGACGAGTCAAAGCGTAAGTTTGAAAGGAGACACCTGACTGAAGGAGCAGTCCTAAGACAGACAGACAGGTCGCCTGGCTGCAGATTCAAAAGCAGCTTATACGTACAGATACAGTATACTTTAGTTTACAGTATATTAGAAAAAATGTACAAGATAATATTAGTTGAGTACAGTTGACACACTGACTGAGAAACAACAGTTTAAGTTAAAGAGTTTAAGGCTTGAACAGGACAAAAGCAACATTGTGTTGGTGTCTGTGTTTGTATTTGTGTGTGCGTGTGTGTGTGTGTGTGTACATAAGTGCCATGATCAAAGAGCACTATGGCTTGCTTTCAGTTGAGCCATTTGCGACCCCCGAATTCTATTAAACACGAAACCTACTGTCGGGATGCAAAATGGCAGCCACAAAAAGGCCACTAGAGGGAGCTGTGACATCCAGCAGATGCTGTGTGTGTGTGTGTTTGTGCACCTCCCTCCATAAGCTTTTAGGCTTTAAGGTGGTTTGATTCATACTAGAGCCTCTTCCTCTTAAAGTAGTCGGCGTACTGCCCGCCCAGGCCCTGGGAGTGCTGCCCGATGTAGGCGCCATCTGATGATGTCACTTCCTGCACTGCAAGCTGAGGGTACTCCCTCTTATGGCCTCTTGTCTGGTTCTGAAGAGTGTAGAAAATAGAGAAACACAAGTTATTCATCATTCATACTTACAGCTGCTAGAAGCTTGCATGTACTGTTCCTGTGTTGGTCTCATGATGCTCTGTGTTGGAGCAGAACGTAGAACATGCACCTGAAACTGTTGAAAAGAAAGCAAAGGTTGGTGAGAAGCACGACACTGAATCACATTATTTTCAAAGAATGGAATAAATGATAAGTTATAATTATTTCTTGTGTATTATGAAATTATTTACAAATAATGTCATTAAGTTATAAGTCCAGATTGCTCATGTTTTCTCCTTATCTGAGGGAACAATGTAACATCCAGTTGGAGGCAAAAAGTTAAATATTTTAGTTTTACTGTCCTGTTCTTAGCCACTTAAATGATATCTGGTTCATCCGCCAGATTCAATGTGAATGAAGCAGAAAATTATGTGTAAGCATAAGAAGGATACACAAAAAACGTTGTGGTACGTAAGGAAGAGTTTCCAGAAGGGGTAGGGTGATGACAGGGAGGAGAATCTCAGACCACCTAAACAACCAAACTTTGTGAAAGGTGCTTTTTACTATTTAAGCTTTGATGTAAGCATAAATAGAAAATTACCTCTATAGCTTGACAAGAAAAGGGCAATCCTCCTGTTTCCTCTCCAGAAAGTAATGTACATTACATTTTATTATGTCTTAATTGTGTTTTTTTTTTGTTTGTCTTCATATTTCTAATCGGGAAGAATTAGATGTGAAGAACCTCCATTGTGGTGTAGGGCACAACAACAGTAGTCACACTTCACAGCTCATAGGATGCTCGGATTGCACTGCAAAAGTTTTGGTACGAAATCAGATGAAACTCTTCATGAGAACAAGTTGGTTTTCATTACAACATCAATTAACACCTTAAAATAAAGATAGAATAAAGGAAGGGATTAGAACAAAAGTGGAAATAAATGTGAGCAGTTGTGGAGTTTGACAACAAGTCAAACTTCCTGTGTTTGTGCCTAAAGGTGGCTCTCTGTAGTGAGAGGGGACCACAGAGGAAGTCTGTACAAACAAATGTAAATCTTTGTAAAGACGCGGCTTAGCTCGGGCGTCTGGATCCTGTCTGCTCACGTCATCAGGCTCTCCAAGTACTTCAGCCCTTTTCTGCTTCTTCTCTCAATACATTTCACAGCTTTAAACTATCAGGGCAAAATGAACACTGTACTGCAGCTCCAGTGCCACAGCTCAGGGGGAAAAAAGCCCCACTAGACCTGTAATAGAACAGCTTGTGCAAAGTGTACTTGGGGCGGTTGCGAGCAGTTCAATCACAGGGTAATTAGGTAGGTCTAATTTTTAGACACCTGAAAAGGTCACATCATCCAGTAATTGACAACAAAACAAGCAAGCATTAGTGGAAAAACAGAAAAAATGAACAGAATGTTGTGTCTGCTTTCTTATCCTTTTTTGTCTTATCATCGTCATCAACATCTACCTACCAGAGGGCTGAGAATGACAGGAGCATGTTGTTCTACTGATAATATTCTGGTTTACATTAACAACAACATCATCAACAGCAAACAAAAATGGAGACATATCAGAAAACAGGGAGGGCATGCACAGCCATAAATCTTAAAGAAATGTGATCCAGTGTACTCAGAAAAACAAGAAACACCAGACACGTATCCTTTTCTAAGTAGGACTCGTTTCTGTCTGCAGTCGAGACGAATCCACACCACATGCATTTACACCAGCTACTAATGCAATGAACACTTCCTGTTGCTGCTTCACATGAAAATCCTTTTTATTGACTTTTCAGTTTGCTTTTATTGGAAGGCAGCTGCAGTAAAATAAAGAATGATACGGATACTCTCACTGAGCTTCAAGAACTCATTTTTTAATGCAAACGACCACTGCTGCCCCCTCTTTCACTACAGATTCATAGAGGTGTAAATAAAAGCTTCTGCTAATGTTTATCATATTGTGTTGGTCTTTGTTTAAGATTTATTCCACATAAATCCAGTGGTTATTCTGAAACATTACTGTCAATTCAATGAGCTGAGCACTGATCCTTCAGCTCCCTGCTGTCAACAACTAATACTGCCCACTAATATCAGAGGGGAAACAGTGAAGAAGTTAGCTGCAATATGAAATGTTTGGATTTCATCGCTTCAAATGGGGAAAGATAAAGGGAAGAAGGAGCACGGTGAAAGAGCCAAAAAGGTCTCCAGCTGATGTACTAACATCCTGTGTTACAGCCTGTGGTGGACGGGGTGTTCAGGTGTCTTAGGCTAAAAACAGAAGAAGCAGCAGCAAGGTGTAGCTCCCTGCAATAATGAAATTTTTCTGCAGGTGGGAGGCGTGTTCATGTTTTTATGTATGTATGTATTTGGCTACTTTACATCAGTGCTCACAGATATACAACCTGTATTAATGTGCTCATTTTCTCTACTCACGTAGTAATATGTGTTCCAGTCTGTGGCGGCAGTGTGTGTGTGCGTGACGGCGCTGGGCGTGGCTGCCGCCGGGTGTGGCGCCCCGAGGAAGCCGGGCATTAAAGGCAGGGTGCTGTAGGCTGGCAGCACGGCGGCAGCTGGCAGGACGGCCGGTGGAGGGGCGGCACCGTTACTGACTGCGTGCAGAGAGACTCCAAGAGGCTTACACACATCTACCTCCTAGAAGAGACACACACGTTGAACGACAGGTGGTTGGCTGTCTTAGGACTGCAGGAAAACACAACCAAAACAACATTCCCCAAAGCCCTAACATTTTAGACACACATTTATTCATTAACTACAAATGCATGTTAGCCTTTCTGCCCCCTAGTGGCTATAATGAGACGTGCTGATGTCTACATATGACTCAGGTGGGATCACCTGCTCGCTTTCAGTTTGCTTTTGTATAGGACTTTTTCTTAAGGATAACCAGCAAAAAGTAAATGCTAAAATCTCATGTCAGCATATTGTCGGTTCAGTTTAATACCAAGAAGAGTATCATTGTCAGTGAGCTCAGTAGAGCAGAATGCAACCCTGGCTGCATCTTCAAGCTAAGACCTCAAACACACTCACACTCACACACTCATGCACTCACACACTCATGCACTCACACACGCACACACAGAAAGCCTCCAGCAGCAGCAGATAAGCCTGGACCTGGCTGCTCAGGGTGTGGAGACGTCTGGTGTCAGCTGCTGGGTGCAGAGTGATGCATTCCCTCTAACAGGGTATCAGTGTCTTTGAGAGAGGTCACAGACAAACTGCATGTAAATGCCAGCATGTTGCTCTGAGGGCCTCAGCTCGGATTATTTACACTGCGTCTGCAGGGCAGGATGTTGTTTGACTTGATTTAAAGAGCTTCTGGTTTGTACTGAGAACATTTATCATGCATCAAATTTTCTGATCTTTCCTCCAAAAATAATCAGTAATTTGTATGCTGGAATTAATAACCTGTGACAATGAATTAGTAATGTATTGTCTAAGACTATTAAGTCTGTGGCCTTGAAATTTCTTCCTGAAATGAATATTACTCGCTACTTACTAACTTGAGGAAACAAATTATTAATTTGTATGAAAGTTTCCTCTCAGAGCTCTAACTGAACTGTAGTTCTGTAGAACTTGTGTCTGACCTTGACAGTGAGAACATTTTGTTATTAAGAATTTTGCTTCTTGAGAGTTAAAGTGTGGTGCTGCAGGTTATGGTTAAAATTATGTATCAGGTGTGTGTGTGTGTGTGTGTGTGTGTGTGCGCACCTTGCTGGCGTAGGCCTGGTTGGCTGTTGCAGGCTGGGAGTAGTACTGAGTGACTGCCTGCATGTAGGAACTGTAATCCCCGTAGGTGGTCACTGGTGGAGGCTGGAACACAAGAAAGTTAATTTACAAAATCTGCAGGGATCAATTTTTAAAGCTGGGGTCGGCAGTTTTCTGGATGAGACAGAAAATACTGTGATCTTCCTACAGTTTTCCCTTGTTCCCTCTCGATCCTTAGCCCCTCCCACCAGATGAGCATAGATATATGTATTAGCCACTCACGTATCTTTGTGATTGTTTTATTGTTTTATCAAAAAATGATAAACACTAAAAATGGTAATTTTGCATAGACGAACACACACTGAAACCTGCACAGTTAACGAGCGTATGTGTGTGTTACCTGTGTGTGCTCCTTGTTGTAGTCGGTGGCCGTGTTGTCCTGTGGAGCAGCAGCGCTGTAAGTGTGAGCTTGTGCTTGATAGTGTTGGTACCACTGCTGCATGGCCTCCTGTGACACACACACACATGCAAACATCAGGTGCAAACAGATGAGTGTTTGCTCAGTCATTTTCTTGTCTTCTTGTCTTTTCTTGCCTGAATTTTTCTTTATTTCAGTCTCTTTCCCTTTCTTTGCCATTCATTAACTATTGTTCCTGCCGAAGGCTCTCCCTGTTCTTCTCCATTGTCTCGGCTTTCCAGACAAATTAAACCAACCGTTTTATTGGTTATCTAATCATGATTCATTTGTTTGGATGAGTAGATTGTAATTAACATTTAAAATTGTGTTTTTTTTCGCCGCGCTGCAAATATCAGATATGCCACTTGCTGCTGGAGGAGGCATAACTATGACGAGAGCAGAGGAAGAAAGAGTGAGACGCAGACACACAGCCAGTAGGGAGGCTTCATGACTTGTTCAGAGTGGAGTGTTAAGAGAGACGAAGGAAGCGGGGACAGATGGAAAGACGGAGTGCTCTGTGCCAAATCCTCTCTCATACTGTCTGTCCAAATATTCAAACCCATTGTCATCTCTTCCACCTCCCTGCCTCCCGTAGTTACAGCTCACTCTGTCACTGCTGCTCTCATCCATCCACTCATTATATATCCATCCATCGATCATATATTCAGCCCTCTCTCTCACATTTCAAGCCAAGGAACACAATTGTGAACAGGCAGACCCACATCCCTCCATCTATCATCCTATTTCTTCATGTCTGTCTCTGTGTAGTGAGACTGCATGTACCTGTGTGTAGGCCTGGTTGTATTGGCTGTAGTCAGTGGAGGTATCAGTGCTGTATGGGGCTGTGGTTGTAGCTGCCGCGCTGTGGGGGAAGGAGCCGGAGGCCTGGGACACGACGGGAGCAACGGAGCTGCCGTACACCCCGGAGCCAGGCTGTCCTCCCTGGACTTTACTCCCCACTGACCCTGAGCAGCAGAGGAGGAGGAGGAGGAGGCACAATGAGTTAGATAATGCTGTGCTTAATCACACTTACTGTATACACATAACAGCAACATATCTCACAGGAATACTCCAACATAACTCCATCTGTTTGTGCTACTAAAAAGTCTCTAGATTGCTCCTGCAGTCTGTTTAGACTGATAAGAGTTAACCACTCCTCGAGCATCATCCCCTTGTCCACAGTTGACCTGTATCTTCAGTTTGCACTCAACAACCCTTCCTCTGCTTGTGAAGAGCTGTCGTTGTTGTGACAAAGAAGCAGTGCATTAGTAGCACTGTTGTGGAGTGTTTAACATACTTAACATACTGTGCAGACAAACAACGGATGAGTGATGCACCAGGAGGGTTATAAAAAAAACTGTTTAACAAAAATATGCAGATTTGTTTTCTTTTCTAATGAGAGCAAACATGCAAGTTTTTTTTAATGCAGGAAAACCAGCTGCAAAGAGACAGTAGACTCCTTTTCTACTGCCAGTAGACGGGGTTTGCCTTTCTGTTTTTTTAATGCTATATGTCACAAACCTGCAAGAAATCAGGATTTGTATAAAGCAGCATGGAGGCCATTGAAAATATCAGGGTGGTCACTACAGTAGCCAGGTAACTGGGAATGATCATGTAGAGCATCTGCTTGGATAGAGAAGGGGTGAAAATGGCCGTGTTTATCTTAGTGTAATGTTTCCATCACTGCTGACACTTGGACTATTTTCAGTGTTCTGGAGTCTCACTGCGAGGTTGAAGAAGTGTATGTAAAAATGTCAAACTGTTGCAATAAAAAAGCCTCTTTGCACATTTTGATTCAATCTGACATGCTCTTTGACTATTTCTGATCACTGCTGGAATGAACTGTAACTGCTGTGAATCCCAGCTGACCTCAGCAGCCTCCTCACATGAAGCAGGAGGCCGTGAGCCTTATGGAGAAACCTTCCGACCCTGGAGGCAGTATTTCTTTGTAAATCTTATACAGTAGTAGTTAAAGTCAAAGCAACTTGAACTTAAAGAGTATCTTTATATATCTTTGTACAACAGAGATGAATCAATATGCTTTTGCCAGATGGTTCAAAGTACTAAAAGAGCTACTGTGATGCCTTTAATTGCATTTGATAGCTAGGATAAGAAAAAAACTGTATATGCCTTTAGCTGCTGTGTGTTTTTGTGCTCACCTTGCAGGACCACCCCTGGCATCACACTGGCCAGGTTCAGATATGGATTGGAGGGCAGTCTGACTTCTTTAGGAGGATCTCCCAACAGAGAGCCCTGACCACTGTTTACCTAAGAGACACAGATTGAAATGTTATTTAGTCATTGAGCCAAACTTCAGTCTATAGGTTTAACAGCATGTTTAGTTACTGGTCAGTGTGCCCTCTGATCCTGATCCTTCTGTTCTTTTCTATCATCACTCTTGACTTAGAGTTTCAACCACATCAACAAGCTTGAAGTAAGATTTTTAATGTTGCAAGTATTCTGCTGAAGTGCTGAAGTGGCCGTGGAAACCTGGGAGGATTGTACTCTCTGTTTAATTACACTTTCCCTCCATTAAAGACACTTTAGAGAAGACAGCGCTGGGACTGGAAGCAGTTCCCTGAAGAACTTCAGCACTGTGATTATCTCTGTACACTGACTTATTACAGATGACGATGTCAGCGCAGCAGCGCTTTACTTAAACCAAGCTGAGACGAAGACATGTAGAGGAGCACAAAGGCAGACAGGTGTTCAGTGTGTGCAGAAAGGTGTGCAGGGGAGCAGGCAGGTAGACGGGCTGACAGAACCACATAAATGTATTAGTAAATTAGGGTAGGAAGAAGTGCACTATGGGAATTTCCCAGAGGAAGAAACCTTGCGGGACTGAGGCTGTTGTTCATACAACTCACTCACTGTGTGTTTGTTGTTTTGAAGCCCTGATGAGGCTAAATTGGGAGTAAATAACCTCCTCAACAGACAGAGGGGCAGTAGGGCAGAAAGACAGAGCAGTGCAGGACTCCAACAAACAATTATTTAAATCACTGAAGAATCTGTTGTCATTTCAGATAGCAAAATCGAAGATCTGGCTAAAAATTATTATTTTTTGTCTTCCGTTACCTAAAATCAAGGTCCCATTGTTTAAAAAATTACCTAGAATTTAAAATGGAAAATTTGTCAGTATTGTTGTTATAAATTGTGAAAGTGCAGAAAACACAAACTTAGTATGTTTTAAAACTGTGAAAAGCACTAAAATAAATGATTGTTCGAATAGCCAGAGACATCCAGAGACGACACATGGAGAGATTCAGAAGTGACAGAGAGTGATATGATATGCAGACGGAGAGAGACAGGCGGTTTCATGGCACGGATGGTGTGTATTTGTGTGTGTGTGTTTTTGTACTCACCATGCTAGCCAGGGGGCAGCCATCCGAGCTGTTGTGCTGGCCCGCTGATGTATAAACTCCTCCAGGGGGTTTAGGTGGAGGTGGGCCGAGGCCTGAGTTACTCATTCCCAAGGAATAATTCTGTTCCTGCGGATGGGAGCTCACCATGGTCCCAGGAGGAGCTGGCTGCCTGTCACAGGAGATGGAGGAGGAAGAAGAGGAGGAAGCAGAAGGGTTTGTGGAGATAGAATAGGTGCTGTTTAGTTCTCCCCCTCCAGCTCGACCCTGGAGGTATGGCATCACACCTGCTGCTGAAACCACTACTGTGGCATTGTGGGTAGACGCTGGCACTGACTCCTGGCCCAACTCTGTAAGAGGAGAGGAAAGGAAAGAGAAGACAGAGAAGGGATGTAAGAGGAAAAGGAAAGGGGGAGAAAGGAACAAAGAAATGAAGGAAAGGAAAGGAAAGGAAAGGAAAGGAAAGGAAAGGAAAATGTATAAAAAAGGAGACAAGGCAGAGTTAAGGAAAGGAAAACACAAGAATAGGGAAGGGATGGAATTGAAGGGAAAAGAAAGGTACATTGAAGGAAAGGGATGGAATTGAAGGGAAAAGAAAGGTACATTGAAGGAAAGGGAAACATGAAAAAAAATAAAGGAAAGGAAAGAATAAATGGTAGAAAGTAGAAGGAAAGCCAAAGGTAGGAAAAAGGAAACCAAGTGTAGTTAAGGAAAGGTGAAGAAAGAAGAGGAAAGGAAAGGAAAGGAAAAAAAGGAAAAGTTAAGGACAGGAAAAAATATGGAAAGACAAAATACAACATAGAGGCATGGAAAGGGAAAATAAAGGAAGAAAAGAACAAAGAAAACGAGAATAAACAAAGGTAAAGATATGAAGGTTGTAAAGCACGGTGTGGAGGACCAATGTAAAGGAAATGAAGTGACGGGAAATGAAAGCAAGATGAGGAGAGATAAAGGCCAGATAACACGTGAAATGTTTTTTTACTGATGACCATCAGCGTTTCCTGTGGACAGAGACGAATCACTCAGACAGGCTGCAAACTGAGCGCTCAGCCCGACCGTCTCTGCAGAGCCAGTTGTAATATTTGAGAATGGGTTTCCCGCTCATACATCATCACTTATCATGTTTATTTACAGCGCAGCACTTTGCTCCACGCTCCCAATATTTCACTCACTCCAGGGTTTAATAAACACAAATATGTACACACAAGCACAAAATAAACATACACAGACATAAAAGCACACATAATTTAAAGATGCACACACACACACAAAAGGTGAAAACACGCATATACACACACAATCGCACTTATTATAAATCCAATATTGCTGTGACAAATGGCCTCCACGGCACAATATAAAATCAGCTCTAACAAGCCTTAAGCTAACAATCCCAGCAGACACATGCCCTGATAAAAGCCTTGCATTACACACACACACACACACAATCAACGAGGGACACACAAACGCATCAGCACGCACGCACACAACTTGTGTCTGTGATATATCATTTCCATTAAAAACAACGCAGCTTCTCTCAGCTGGGGATCTGAATCGTAAATGCGCTGCAGTTTTCCCAGAGATGTGTTGAACAGTAATGTGAAACTGTGAGGCGTTTAGGAATCTGCAGAGGGGCGACCCCGACACTTCACATTAACATATTATGATTGAAGTGTATTATCATATCAGTATCCACGTGTATCGCCCTCTTCTTCTGTGTTTACATCGTTTTATTGTTTAAAAAGAATCCCTGCTGCTACACATCAAATAAGACATTCATGGTTTCAGTGAGAGAATACGTTGTTTGACAACAGTGAGAAATACATGGGCAAATAAAAACACTTTGACATTTATAAATAATGAGACTCAGTTTGGATATACAGTTCATAAGCTTATTTTTTAAAGTGAAATTTTGATTTGTGTTAGGATATGAAATCACATGCCAGTGCAGCTTTAATAGCATTTAAATTGAGACATGTTCAACTGACAGCAGCTGTAAAGATCTATTATGAATTATAGAGGTAAAAGTTGTTTTATTGGTGGAGGTGAGAGAGTGAATTGCTTTTATTTCCAGTGTTAAAACAAAAAAGTACACTCAGCAGAGTGTAGATCTCCCTCTCCTCTCCCAAACAAAGAAGAGTTGATGCTGTGCTAGTTTAACCTGTGAATGAGCAGTGCATGCTGAACCTAAGAAAACAGACATAATTTTCAAGATTAATAAATCATTACTGCATTAATTTAGCTTGTTTTTAATGTTTTGCTATTTAATTCTGTGTTTTTATGTATTGCACTATGGCCCTAGGGGATTAACATTTCATCCCTGCTTTGTGCACAACTTGTAAGGAGAGGAATGACAATAAACTCTAAAAACCTCAGTATAAATAAAAAGAAGAGCATCATTAAGGGGCTGCACAGCCACAACCTGCCTTTATCTGACATTATTGAATGTGCAAACTCGTCCCATTACAAGACGTCGTACTGTATGTGCTTCTTCTTCAGCACAAAACATAAACAAGCTGCGGTTATTGAGAACCTATTGATCAAATGTTCCCTGATGCTCTTACAATGGAAAATAACTGCAGAAGTTAAAGAAGAAAACCAACCAAAGCTGATAATAATGTGCTGTAGTTCTCACTATGGTCTCATTACTTAACGAGGGCGTACTGACACCCGGCGCCGCTCACCTGTAGGGGAGTCTCCCAGGAGGCCCTTCCCCAGAGGCACAAGGCCTGGGGGCCGCAGAGACAAAGCTTTCTGCATCAGCAGCCTGGACGGGTCCCCGAGCAGACTGGAGACCTGTGGAGGAGAGAGCAGAGGAGGGAACATGTACTGTGGACATTATGTAAAGAGAGAAGGAGAAAAAAAAGAGAGAAGTTATCAGAAGGAAAAAGGCGGATGGTGGAGAAACAACAGAGACGAGATGAAGGAGAGAAAAGGACACAGTATCATGCATACAGTATTAATGACACGACAGAATACAAAACAGAATCAAAATACTACTGTTGGTTTATGGAGCCAAAATAAATATTTAATCTTCCAGGGCTCTCAGGTCGTCTGAGTTTTGTTTTCTGTCCCCAGGGTCAAAACTGAACATGGAGAAGCAGCAGAAAACTGCAGGTCTGCTGCAACTAAGAGTTAGTTCATTTAAACCATAACTAACGGCTTTTCTGTTTGCCGCTGCCTTTGATTACCTCAATGAATCTGTAACTATACTGCACTGTAACTTTTATTCATGTTATTATACCTTTTTTTGTTCTAATATAACTTCATATTTTGGTTCTGTTTTTGTTGTCTTCTGCAAAGTACTTTGAGTTGTTTTGTTGTTGAATTGTGCTATAGAAATAAACTTTCCTTGCATTACATAAGAAAAGAACTGTACGTTAAATGTATACAGTTTGTATGATCATTGTCCTTTTATAGTTTCCTTTGCACTTTTACATCAGGTAGAGAAAATCATGAGAAAAACAGTGTGAAAGTAAAAGCCAAGCAAATATACTTAATGAAAAGTGTGAGGTGGTGGAGGGTCAAAAAAGGAAGAAAGAAAGAAAAATATAAACCGAATTCTTCTTCTCTCGATGATGAATTGTGATCAACCAGTTTCTACAATAACATCAAATATTCCAAACATCAGTCACTGTGACTTTTAACTTTCACTCCAACAATTAAAGAAAACACTAGAGACATTTTAAAATATGCAAATCAAACTGCGGAGGGAAACTTGGACACCTCAAGGTCTTCCTTTGAGACAGAAAAGAAGCAATTAGGTTGCATGCATTTGGGGGGTTGTTTGGTTTCATTATGCATTAAGTGCTGGAGATGAAAATGTAAGAGCACATATGCACATGCCCACAACTACTTTTAACCCTCACCACTAACCTATGCAAATTCACACAGACTCACACGCACACAAACAGGTGTCTTACGCTGCTGATGCGTTTGTCTTTGATGTGAAGAAGCTGCTGCTGTGCGAGCTGCATATGCAGGAGGTTCTGGAGGACCAGTCCATTACCGAGCATAGCACTCTGCAAGGTAAAGGAAAACACACATTATTGTCACAAACACACACATATACACATACTTGAATAAGTACTTCACAGATGTTATTGTGACCTGGTGTGCTTTTCCCAGTGTGAGCAGAGCGGTGGTGAGAGGAGGCCTGAGGAACGGCGGGCTGGTGTGACGTCCGTACTTCCCTGAAACACAAATTAAAAACCATCGGTGCTTCTCTCTGTGATTTTCACATAACACTGGCATTATTAAAAGGTACATTCATAGTTAGTTAAGTGTTAGTTAACAGTAATTTCACAACTATTAAACAAATAATAGAAAAATAATCAATATTTTATAATTAGTCAACATTTAACTTGTAGTTTATTGTTGCAAAGATATATTATTATTATATTATATGCTATATTTGCTAATGATGACCAAATGATTTAAAAATATTTGAGAAATGATTTAAAAAAATCATAGATATCACTTGACATTTGGTTAATTGGTTTGGATACGTTCTTTGGTTTGATTGCTTATCCATAAAAGAGTGATTATTTGTGTATCTATTTAAATATTGTGTATAGAAATTTCACAAAATATTTATCAACCATTTAAAAAGTCAATATTACCATCACAGTTGCAATGTTGTAATTGTTTAGAATTGGTTTTGAAATCCTTTAGTAATAATCAACAGGTACTTAAAATGTGTTAAAAACGTTTAATGTGTGTAACAATAAATGGTTAAATACAATTATTTCTAAATCTATAAATTAGATTGTTAGTAAAAATGTGTTAACATTTTTCTCAATTCATTGCTTGTAAAAAGTAAAACAACTATTAACCTCAGTTAATAACCAATTTACTAATAATTAACCAATCACCAGTCATTTACAGCACATTTCAAACAGTAACAAAGCCTTCTGTTAAGAACCCGATACTGAGATATTATTTTTGTACAAAGCATATTGCCTTCATAACTTTCTTCAAAGTTCAAAACTTTACTTTGATGTTGAAGATGCAGTTGAAAAAGAGCTCAAACAAAAAAAAAAAAAAAAAATCAGGACAGGGAGGAAAAGTGGAAAAACTCAAACTTCAAACAGTCCGTCCTTATTATGTGGACTGACACTTTCCTTAAAAACAATGAAACAGACTCTCGCTTCTGCATCTCACTGGATATTTTCACAATTCAGACAGTATTTGTCTATATCTGCAAAATGCTAAATTCAAGAGAATATTTAAACTGTATAAAGAAAAATAAAAACATTTTCCTGTACTATAAAGATCTATATTTTTGTGCTGAACTATGAGATGTTGTTGAGCCACACGACCTTTTACAAAATATCTCCATCCTCACTCAGTGGACCAGTAGGAGGTCCTGAGCTATTGCAAATACAAACTCTGCCCATTGACAAACATAAAAAACACCTGGGACCGGGAACATGGCACTTTTTCTGGCACCATCTTGGTCAAGATTCCAAGAGAACTGAGCTGTTACCTGAAGTTGGATTTAAAACACTGCAAGCCATGAGAAGGGAGAGAACTCTAACAAGCCTCTCATCGAGTCCAGATCCAGGTTTTAAAGAATGGCAGCCAATAAAGTGACAAAGTGCAGATGTTTCTCTCTGGTTGGTTGCCAATAAAAGAATGGTTGAGTTGCAGATGATGTCAGTTTCAGGAACCAACGCTATTACGATCAGATGAGAATCCTATCTACACTGAAGGCTACTATGCACAATGTGAAATGAATAAGAGAAAAGCACCCGGTACCAGAAGTTAGCTGAGTGAAGTTGAGTAGAGTCGAACCACACGACCAAAACGCTGCAAATGTAACTCACGTTACAGTTAGTCTATTTTGGCATATACTGTTTTCTTGCAAAAGTTTTTATTCATTTTTTTGGTCCAACTCTTGTTAATGTTACCTCATAATTTTCTGATGTAAAGTTATTATGATCTAATTTGTTGTTCATTACCGTTTTCACAGTTTCACATCTGCCAACTGCTGTCTTAAACTTTTATTGGAACAGTGCTTATTGCGCTGCCTAGCTGTGATAAAGACAACCTGGCTGCTGCAGCTATGCATATTTGTGCACCAAGAATTGCCTTTCCTTCCAAAAAGAAATCAAGTAATGAATAAACAACAGTTTCCTTCTGCTGGTCCAGTCTAGAGGAATAAGATGTACAGCCAAATATCCGTTTGTTAGAATGTTTCAACACCCGGTGTGGTTTTCTTTGTAATGCTGAATAATTTGAATTGATCTGATGTCTGAAAATGAGCAGTTACGCTGTATTTTTTTCATCATCGTCATTATAACCGAGTCCCCATGGCAACAACAGGAAGTATGCTTGCATTGACAGACAATAACTGATTATAGCTAGTGTCTTTTGTTTTTAAGCAGTGAAAAACCTACAGAACAGATATTTATTTTATGTGAAAACTGTGTATAGATTTCCAATATTAGCAAGATTTTCCCACATTCACACACTTGAACACGTTTTCTCTGTTTGAGATCTACATCAGCGAGGCTTCTCTCACCTTCAGGCGATGCCACCCCACTCCTACACACACACACACACACACACACAGCACCACCTTCCCCTCTCTCTAGCTTTTGTGGGCACGTGTGTTCCTTTTCAAGGCCTGCTCGTAATAAATGTAAGCGTCAATGCTGATGGTAACTTCCTCCAGACTAGGTAGAGAAAGTTTAACATTTAATCAAGGTCCTAATTTTAGACCTTAATTGTGCGTGCTCTTCTTTAAAGAGAGCTTCCCCCACCTCCCCCATCTTCTCCCCTTCTTCCTGTTCTCATTTGTTCCACTAATGTCACACGATTTCATTTTAATACCTGATTAGCCATTCATCAAATAACGAAGCCGTCTACGAGGTGATTACAGTATATATGGCTGCCTAACAGGGCGACAGACTCTTTGATTATTATCCAAAACCCCTCAGGAAACGAAAGAAAGGAACAAGTTCAGGATGCTGCTTTGCTTTGAAATCTCAAAAATCTGCAACATAAGGCAAATATGCTCGACTGCTACAATGTTTAAGTTTTTTATCATCATGTTGCAAATGCACTAGCTGCAAACTAAATGCATAATAACAAAAAAGCTCAAGATTTAACAGTTGCTTGTAAATTGACCTCAACATCAACATCCACTTACAAGCTTCAAGCTGTCTCCCTCAGCAGATTTAAAGTCATAGTCATGGTATCGTTTTCTACCCTTTAAAATCATTTATTTTCATTAGAGCCCAACCAAGCCAGGATTTTGATTATTACCGATATGGAGAATTTTAATAATAGAATTAAACCTTTTCTATGTGGATTCTAACTGATGTCACTATGCACAGGCACTGGTACAGATATTTTTAATAAAGGTTATTTAACATTTTTAAACATCAAACTTACAATTTCCTACATTGTCAAACAATTCCAGAAATGAAAACTGAGAAAATAAAGAATAGGAATAAGTCTGTCTGGCCAATATCTGCTGAGAAAACTGGCCAAGTGATAAATCAGTCAGGCTCTAATTTTCAAATATACAAGCCAGATTCCCAAAAAGTTGGGATGCTGTGAAAACACAAATCCTTTTTTATCCAACTTTTTTGGAATCAGAGTTGTATGATTCCATTTCTAATTGTCTTGACTTGTTTTATTCATTTATAACCAAACATTATTTTTATATTTTTATTATAGCCCCTTTTGTTATTGTTTAAGTAGATTCATGTTTTATCCATGCACTGTATGAATAAGGTTTTATCATCGTGTTAGTGAGCGTGTGCCTGACAAAAATGGCAGTGAGGCAGATGAAAGGGGGCAAACCTCGCCTGGACCTTTTCTTCTTCTTTTTTTCCCCTCTCCAACTGCTGTCATTTCACTGTACATGGTATCTGTTCTCCAGACCAAACCTCTCTCTTCAAAGGAGATGCATGACACCTCCTGTCACCCAGTCGCTCTCTATCAACACTCCTCTGCAATGCGCTCACATCCATTCAGCTCTTTATAAAGTATGTCATAGCAAGCTCGCACAAGGTCATTGCACGCCAATAGCCTCAGGTGTTAGACATTAGATGACATGCTGTGTTCTGATGAAGGTCATTATATATAATTCAGTGGGTAAAAGAAACCATGGAAAATGTGTTAAAATAACGTCACTACATCTGTAAGTTCTGGGAATGTTCCATGCAGCAGCACATACCTCCTCTTTTCCCAGTGTGGTACGGCCTCATGAGGATCTGCAGGGCAGCGGGGTTAGTCATGCTGGTCAACAGCTGAGCTAGGTTGGGCTCTGGTAGCAGACCTTTCCTATTACTCAGAATCTGGAGAACAAAAAGAAATACACACACATACACCAGTTAGAGAAAGAAAGTGTGACTGTGTGTGTGTGCGGTGTACAGTATGTGTTTTGATCTTGTCATTAGGAGTCCCTGATGCCTGTAGTAATCATTACACCAGTTTACATCACCAGGATGTGTCTGCAATGTCAGCAGAGGGGAGCCGAGCTGGGAGACAACAGATAAAAGAGAAAAGGACAGAGCTGCTTCACAAACACAAAAGGGACGAAAAAAAGAGCCGTGAAATAAAAGACAGAAGAGTTGGGAGAAAAAAAGTTCAAGTTGAAAACCGAGAAATGGTAGAGGCCATATTTTAGACATTTCAGGCAGCAATTCAGAAGTTCTCTGCCAATTTAACATGTCGGCATCATGTTTAGAAAAAACCTCGAGACATTTTTTCTGTAAAAGTTGTGGCAATCTGCTGCAATCTGGCTGAGGTGTGAATAAGGAGATAGCACACAGAGGAAAGGCACAAACAATGATATGGTATTTTAGGATATAGTGTGCAAACCAATGCCAATGCAATGCTTTGCATTGTTTTAAATTTAGAATTGCATTTCTAATAAAAGTAAATACTCGATCAAATTCACAACAATCAAAAAATCATTAATTAGAGAAAAACGTAGTGTTGTACTGACAAATGTTAAGTTTTAAGGCTTAATGTAAGTTGTTCTAAATCAACTTCCAAATGCTGCGTGATGGTTGAGCATGAACGAATACATCGGCTAGCATACAGCGGCAGTCAGAGTGGTCATATGTTGTTATATAGAGTATACTGTAACTAGAAATATGCAACACATCATCTGTTCCCTTAGATGTTAGGGAGTTAACCTAGTGGAAACACTGAAATCACAAAGTAAACCAATTAAAAAACTAAATTAACAATGAAAAACATTGGAATCAACCAAGTTGCTTATAATCTGTGCATCTCTATTTGAAAGGGACACAGACTCTACGGGAGGAAGAGCAACCCTCCAATTTCAGCATTGAAGTCGTTTCCACTGTTTAATCTGGAGGAAAACTGGTTCCAGAGACACCAGCTCTTTGCTGGTTTTGAACCACGAACCACTTACATCAGGGGCTGGATTATCCTGACCAACAAGACCCGACAAGTGGAGAACTGGATCTAACATCCAACAAAGTTTCCTGATGGAGTTAAAGCAAGTATATGGTTTGTGTCTGAACAGTTTATCTACCAGGAGGTTGAGGTGTTGAAAATTGCACTGCATGGCAAGTAGAGAGGAAAATAGTGTCTGTAACGCTGCCGGTAGAGTTCCTGACTTGTGTTTTGTTTGGTGTTGCCCAGACTTTGGTGTTACTTTGTGTTTCACAATTTTGTCTGCATGTTGTGTGTTTTCCCCCTGATAATAGCAAAGCTTACACTTAATATGACATGAGCAGACTCTTTCCTGGAACTAAGCGGATCTCTGCTGACTTGCATTTAATCACAAAACATACTGTAAGGCACATCCCCAAATAATTTAATCACTCATTACGCTGGGAAATTTAATTCAACAGACTCGAATGAAATCCTATTGAATTAGACTGCGTCAAATCGAATGGAGCAGCCTTTGTAGATCCTCCTCAGCAGTGACAGTGTGGTGGCAGTGCTCGCTGTCTGGCCCAAAGACACGGCTATTTAAAACAACATTAGCAGGATGGTGATATTTCCTCCTCGTCTGCCCCTGAGCTACAGCATGACTTCAGCTCAAGTCAACCTTGTTTCCTCCCTGTCACATCCTGAAGAGAGAGCATTACTGACGGGGATGGAGCGGGTCTGACTCCAGCCTGTCAGCAAGAGAGGGAGACTCTGGAGCACACGTACAGTATGTGTATTTGTGTGTTACAGCAGGGGAAACTGGTGTGTGTGTGTGTGTCGGTGTTGAACAAGGCCAGTCGTAGCTGACAGCGTCTTTCAAAGGAAGAGAGAAGAGGAAGAGGAGGAGGAGGAGGAGGAGGAGAGCTCTCTCATTTCTTTTCTTTCTGCTGGAGAAAATGTCAGCATGCATCAGTCTGTTTGGCTACTGGCAGAAAATCCAGCCACACACCCACACAGTAACACACACACATGCCAGGGAGGTAAGGGAGCCGCGAAGACGGGAAGGCGAGAAGTGACGCGTAAGGAGAGGGATGGGGGGAGAAGAAAGGAGGAGGGAGGAGGAGGCCATCTGGTCCTCAGCGTTCACACTCACATTCACTAACTGGAGGAATGAGAGAATCGCCTCTGAGGAGAACTGTAGCCAGGAGTAAGTCTTGATCTCTTTCTGAAGGTCTGATGTTTCTTTTACCAGCTGCTCACATTCACTGCAATAATCCTAAAAAAGAGCCTTGGGGTGCTAATGTAATCCTCACAGACTCAAATGTCTTTCTACCGCTTTCTCGTGCTTTCCTCCTCTGGTCTCTCTATCAACCAATCCCCTCTTTTCTTTCAATGAGTTTATGTCCTTCCTGCCTTATCTTCCGCGGCTAATTTATTCAGAGACACATTTTCTATCAATCCCTTTTTTTGTCCTCTTCTTTGTAATTCAGAATCTGCGACCGTTACTGCTCTGCTTTTTAACCTGTCATTTTCAACCCATCCACCTCAAGGCCACAAGCCCTTTCACCTGCTGCATCGTATTCTTGCTCTGCAACAGCTAGGAGCACAAAGAATACAACATTCATTATTATTATTCATCATATTTCATAAAAATAAAATGGTACTACAGTAGCACTTGCATTATGGAAAAATGTGTCAATTATAGCGTCCTTACTGGGCTAATGTACATGTTGGTACAGGTCAGCTGAAGCTTGAGTCTTTGGAAGCTACAGACTGTCTTTTAATTGTAGCCTTCTCTGAGCTCAATTAGTGTAATCTTAAATATTTACCATCAGATGAGAGTAAAGCAGCAAGCTGTAATGGGTTTCCATGGCCTATGGGTAACTAATAATGAACATTAAACCTGCAGTTCATGTGAAAATACTGTATAATTGAGGCTTTCCATGCGGCAGGAGCGATATTGTTGTAATTTGTGCCTATAGGCTGTTCAATGTGCAAAACACAACCAAATTACCACCGACAGTGTGAGTGAGAGCCATTATTAACTTTGGGTTATTAGAGTTTATGGGACTTCATGTAAAGCCATACTGAAACATAGGAAAGCCAACTAAATCTACATGATAATGTATGTATTAACTGTAAGGTTCACAGTTAGGTCTGTCACAATAACTACTTCTAGTATGACAATTTATTGTCCCAGAGACAATTGCAATAAACAATTTTATCATCATTTTAAGACCATTTGATGCCACTGATGTAATGATAGTGTAAAAGCCTGATTCCAGAATTGTTGTCTAAAACGTTAATGAAAAAGAATGCAATGATTTGCTTATCATATGTGATATATATTCATATCAAAAGTGTAAAAAAGGTCAATTGCATTTTACACAATGTCCCAACTTTTTTGGAATCATGGTTGTAAGAACACAGATTGCATTTACACCCTTTATTTCTAAAGAATATTCAGACACTGGAATGTGAAAAGCTATTAATATATTCTCAACAAATAGAACATGAATAAAATAAAACCCCATAATTTTGTTATTATTGTGGCAGGCCTACTCACAGTACACACACTTATTACAGGCCATGTTTTTATACTGACACATTTTACAAAAACAATTGCATTTTTTGAATTGAGTTAATGTAAATAGCATGACAAACTACCGGCTCCTTGGTTCAACAAAAAAACATCACTGTCTCCTGAGAAGAATCTGCATTTACCAGCTGTTTGGTGTATTAACAACCATCATCTACACTCCGCTGAAGGATACTGTTAACTACTACTTTCCTTCTCAGCGGTCACTGTTCTCCTCTGGAGAGACAATGAGTCACATAGAGGCAGAGACGGAGTCAGGAAGACAGACGGCGTGCCGATGCATCAAGACATTTAACTCTGGTCCTCGAATATGAGGCAACATACAAGGCAATTTCAATAAAATAAACAGGCATCTGCCACTCTGGGAATGTACTGTCTACCTCTCTCGCTCCTCCGCGCACATTATGATTGCAAAAGAATTGAGTCTGTAATGTTTGCTTACCAACTTTTGTATAGAAATTCTGCATAGTGAGTACATAGTTGCTATAAATCCATGTAATCATGTAGATTTAATTTCAAAACTGTTCCTTTTCTGCAACTGACCGGTTGTATTTACATCCTGTGTGTGAAATTTTGCTGCTTCTATTTGAATTTCTCCATGTGTTCATATGTATGAGTGTCATACTGTGTAGTTTGGTTTATTTTGGGCAGCAGGAGACAGTGGAGGAGCCCAATCAGTCTACAGAACTATAATTATCATGTCAGTTCCTCTCTGCTACCACAGTACAGTGTAGGAGGGATACCACAGCTACACAGACTCTTTCAGCCATACGGTATATGAATGTGTATATATGTTACTGAAAATATGTACATCTTAATGCTGGATATTCAATAACCAGTTGGCACAATTACCATGTTAACTTGTTTGTGTGTTTACATACCTAACTGGGAAGAATGCAGGCTTGTGTCTTAAACCTGCATTCTTTTCAATGGCCAGCAGGGGGCAACTCCACTGGCTGCAAAAAAGTCTAATAGTATAGAAGTCTTTGAGAAAATTACCCTTCTTCTCACTTGATTTATTAGCTCTGTACAACATTTTCCTAATTAGTTTATGCTCTGAATAAGTAGTTGCAAGTCTCCTTAAATACAGCATGATGTTCATTCTGTAAATTATGGTCCCATTTAGAGTAAAAAAGACGAAAAAGTATTTACTTATCAATTAGGATAAAGGCGTAGCAGTGCGCATCAATGGCGTTGCATACATTAAACTAGGTATAGACCTGTTTGCCTTGAAACATGGGAGCTAACTTTGATAGCCAGGTGCAGTCAGATTCCAGCTGTAAGTCAGTGTGTTGACCTTTTTGACTCTAAAAGGTCGACAGCCAAAATTACGCGGTAACATCATTGGGGCTACACTCACTTCCTTTATACAGTCTATGGTATGGAACTCCAGATTTCAGGAAATGTTTCGAATGAGAAGATCAAAATGTCCTTTTTTATATGTTTTGTGCAATATACTCACCATACCCTGGGCGGCGATGAGTGCAGCCAGGGTGCTTCTCCCTGAGGTGCCTGGGGTACAGAGTGACAGACGGACCTCCTGTCCTCCCACCAGTGTTCTGTCCATCTCTATCAGGACTGCCTCCGCCTGCTCCGCACTCTCATACTCCACCACACCGAAGCCTCGGACTGGGCTGCCCTCATCCTGAGCAAGCTGGAAGATGGATAAAAAAATAACATTGGTTAAGGTCTGGGAGGTGAGCCTTGTAATTAGACAGCCCCAGCAAAAAGGTTGAGGAGCGACCACTGCAGCAAAAAAAGGCAGCAGAAGTAACCTCTGGAAGCCCCTATGGTACAACATAAACATACTAATTTGCCCTCCAGGGTGCCTTTCCAGTTCATGTTAAAGTGCCCTTCTCCTTAGGTAAATAGAGAAAACATGTTAAGTGCCCTCTAGGATGTCCTTCTAATGCAGAAAACATGATACAGTCCAGCAATGGGTGTCCTTTAATGGAGAAAACGTGAAGAAGTGCCTGCTAGGGTGCCCTTTCATTTAAGTAAATAAAATGCACTAATGGGAGTCTAACTAATGAAGACATGCTGCAGTGCCCTTCCAGTGGAGAAAACATGATAAAGAACCCTGTAGGTTGGCCTTAAAATTAAGAACTGAGAAAAACTGAAATTGAGGAAACATGTTGTAGTGCCATATAAGTTGTTCTACATTCTGTTCATTGGTGCCCATCTTTATGCAACTAGTGGCCTTTAATTTTGTTACCGCTGCCTCCAGACAGCAGCAGTGCAGCACTGCCAATGAACGGTTCTGTTGACGCCAGCAGCGAAGAACCTGAAGCATGGAATCTGCTGTTTTCAGAGAAACTGCAATCTCTGCCTCACATATTTTTTTCTGTTTAACTGACACTAAAACCCCATATCTACTGGCCATTTTCTGCTTTCAGAATTCACCAGTCATCTGCAGCAATAAAAAAACAGCGGCATTATCGCCAAAAGCTGCTTTAATGGAGTGACTGTTTTAGAGTGGGTTTTCTCTTCAATATGCAAGAGGAAATGTACTCACTGATAATTCCTATAATCTAATATAAGCTGCACACTGGTTAATAGAAGCCCTCTTTTCCCCCCTCACCAGAGACGGTGAAATGCCTGGAAACATTACTTTCATTTATTCTATCTTTTAATAAATCATCAGGGGAAGCAAAGGAGGTCCCGGCAAACAGCCTCTTTTCTATTTCTGCACCGAGTTCATGGCCCCATCTAGGAATAGTATTACCATTTATCCACAAAGTTGACTGGTGGGGTGTTATATATATTTGGATTCAATGGCCAAAACACAATCTCCTCCAGAGCAGGCTATCTTTGCAGCCAAAGTTACCATGGTGATGTACTCAAAGTGAGACTGCAAAGCCAGCAACAAGTCCAAACTTGCAAAAGGTGGTTATACTTAAATAGAAAACAATGGATCACTACTTTTCTGTTAACTCGTAATTATATAATGCTGAAGAGAACCAGGGAGCTTTTTATTCAAGATTGTACACAGGTACTAACCTGTTAAAGGCAAAACCTTTATGTGATTGTGAAGGGGAAATTATTGAGCATGTATTTAAAGACTACTTATAGGCTGCTTATGTGGTTTTATTTACAGCAAAATGTAGAGATGGGTTTAAGGTTTTGGTTAATAATAATAATAATATGAAATATATTATATACAACTAATGCTTTTCTGATAAAAAACATACTCCATGTATTTATATTAACATGTAAAATAAATTAATAAAATAGTAATAAAGTTGCTAGCTCACTGCTAATTCAGACATATGAGGCTAGGACAATGTTTCAAATTTAAACATACACACCAACGAGAGCTTATAAAGAGGAAAAATACACACTTTCAAGCATGTGTATATATTTGGGATATGTGTGTGTTTTTTGATACAGTAAGACAGTAAGTGACAGATAAATGTGTTTTGATGGAGGTAAAAGAGCTCGTCTCAGCTCCTTTTGTCAAAAAGGATAGATAAAAAAAATGACATGATGTGAGAGATGAATCCCCTTCTTGCTCTTCCTGCACTGCTTCAGGGAATAACCATCCGCACACACCACATGTTTCTGTATGCGTGTAAAAGCAACTAAAAATGTGGACTGATCTAATCCAAATAGTAAATTCTGCTTCAGATTTAATGGCCAGATACAGTGAACCACATTAATGGAACTATGTTATCACATTCATTTTTATGGTTTGCGGTCAATAAACGGCTCTGTCCAGGCAGACAGTAACTGCTGACCAGTAACATCACTTCCAAAAGATGACAGGCTCTTCTGTCAGGAAGGTTCAGTCATTTCCAGCGTGTGAGGAGCAGCTAAATAATGCAGGCAGGCTAATAGCTTAAAGCTAATGGATGATATTGGATAATGACAGTGGCTAAAAGCTAATGGCTTATGGTAAAAAACACACCACTTGACCTACTGCTGTTAGTGGCTGAATTCTGTAGAAATAATGAACAAATACATGAGAAGTACTTGATTTATTGGGATGTGTCCACTGTTTGAGACTGTTTAAGTTTCTGATGCAAAGGTCAAGTGTCCCTGAGCAATCTCTATTTGTTATTATTATACAGTATTTTTGGAAATTACTATTGAAGTGACTAACGGTAGATTCTGTCGGACAAACAGACTATTCAGAGGAAAGTTAGACGGCTTTACCGGGTTGATACATCAGCCAAAAATAGATTGTTGGAGATACAGCAGTTATCTATGATCTATATTATCCAGTGGTGGACAAATTATTCAGATCCTTTAAATAAATAAAAGTCCTAATACCACACTGTGAAATGACTCGTCCTGCATTCAAAACTTACTTCAGTAAATGTACAAAGGTACATCAGTGATGTTATGCAGAATGGCCCAGTTAGATTGTTCTATATATTCTCAATATATTATTGGATTATTATTATTGAAGCACTTATATAAGTAGCATTTTTATTTCGTAAAGATAGGGCTTACTTGAACTACTTAACATACTGCTATGAGGTTAAATAAATAAATGAAAAGTATAATCACTTTAAATTTATCTTGTTTTTTTATGTTAAATCTTGACCTGAAAATGAACTAAAGCTGGCAGCTAAAGTCAATGGTAAAATTTGATTTACCACCATGGTGAATGATGAATTCACCCCTTCGCTCATATAGTACTGAAGTAAATTGGAGGTAATGTTCACACTTGTGACCAAGAATAGAAGAATTGTCTGTTTTGTTCAAACCAACAGCCTCAAGTCCAAAGATATTACATTTATAATAGAATAAGCACCTGAGAAGCTTGTACCACTGAATAATAATAAAGGCACAACCAGGCAGTAAGTTTCAGATGTTTTTCTGATTGCAATTTAACATAAAAATATCACCCTTACATGTGAAACAATTGTAATCATAAAGAAATAAAAAAAACAGTCAGATTAGGAATCAGTGGGAGACCAGTGTATTTGTACTTTCTCAGCCTGAGCGCTGATGCCTGTACCATCAGCGCTCAATCAAGTGGCCCTCCACTTCCTCCCTCCCTCCCTCCATTCCTCCCTCCCTCCTCTCATACGTCTGCTGTTCCCTCCGGTCTGAACAGAGGATGGATGGAGGGAACGACAGATGGAAAATGGATGTATGTGTGGAGGAGTAGGTCGATAGGCTATTATCATCAGCATACATTAAGAAAACTGTATGGAAATGACCTGAACCACTCCACCACTTGAGGGATGGATGGATGGATGGATTGACGGAAGAAGGAGAGAGAGAGAGAGAGAGAGAGAGAGAGAGAGTGGTGAGAAAAAGAGAGGAGGAAGAGGAGTGAAGGAGAAAAACATCAGTGATTGATTAGGTGGCTGGTGAGTGAGGAGAGCGAGAGTATATCAGCCAGAGAAGACATGAGGGAAAACAAATAAAAACTTGCTAATCATTATTTTTCTGTGCACACACAACAAATAATACCAGAGTGGAAGTGGGTGAACTGCGAAACATACATTATATATCAAATTGGATTTAAATTGGATTGTGTGCAAATGGTATTCAAGCTTCCATCAACTATGTGTGTTGTGTGCATACGTGAGTAATGATGTGAGTCTCTCTTTACTCAAATTCTTCTTCAACTGCACTCACACTACATAAAACATTCAGTCTTTTCTTCTGCATAAACAATATGTGCATTTACAGGAGGTATGTTTGTACTCTGTGTGAACCTTGTATATGCTTGCTGTTGTTTGGTTCACCCTCTTTGTGCTCATGTGTATCGTCGCAAAAAGAATACAACTAATGCACTTTTGTTAGCAGAAAGCTATAGCTAAGTAGCCTTGACATTATCAGGATGGCAACATATGGTACAGCAGTGTGCACATTCTCAGTTCAGTACACATGTTGGACACATGACAATACAAAATATAACCCAAGATGCCTATGACAATAAAAAAAAGATACATTTCTTTCTTCTTCAGCATTTTCTTTAAAATGTTAAAAGGTTACATGAAAACCTTGTTCATGTGTTGGTGCACTGAAAACTTCAGACTCCTCTTACTTCTTATTGTAACGTCTGGCGCTTGCTCTGCTTTGTCCTCAAGGTATGATTTAGAAATATTAAAGAATAATTAACTGCATAAATTGGCACTCCATCCTTCATCCTGTGAGTTATCCTTGATGTGAATCAAAAAAACAGATTGGCCCAGAGGAAATTCATCTTCTGCAAAGTGTAATTAAACTACATCAGTCTAATTAACAGAATACAGCTTTTCATGCTTTGGACAACTGGTATTTAAGTTGAAAAATAGAGAAGAAACTTGACTAACCCACTAAACAATAGGATCAATGGTATGATGTGGCTAATATAAAGTCAGCAGTGCTCGTCTTTGTGTATACATTAGTATTACCTGCATTCTTCATTTTTTGACATTCTCCAGAGATTTGAACTAAAACCTGTCAGTATAAATATAGGGATATCATCTCTATGCAAATTAAAAGAATTAGCTTGTTACATAATGTTGATGTGTCACAGGTAATTGCAGGCACACCAGAGAATAATGCTAAGGTATTTGATCACACCAGACTGGCTTGTACTGAAACATTACTTGCCATCCCTGATTTTGACAACATGATCAAACACCTTTGCCAAATGAGTCAAGTCAAAGTGCAGTTGCACTCAAGAGGTAACTTGAATTATGGCATAATTAACAGCAGTTGACAACCCCATTTTCTGCTTGTACGGTATGACAACCTGCCATAGAAACTTTTTCGAGAGAGATATAAAGCCCTAAATGCAAAGTTTACTGGGGGATTAAATCATAAATTAAGATGATTGTTGGCCCCAACTTTTGTAAATTAAAAAATATCTTGATCTGCAAAACCAAAACTGATGAAACATCATGAAAAGTATTTAAATGGACATGGATGTTACACAGGCAGTTCCTACTTCTGGATGCAGTCTAAAGGGCATCTTACTTAGGTCACTCACTTGATTTGCCTGGGTCAAATTTATGTAGTTTTGCATTGGAAGACATCAAATATTATAAATGTTCCTTAGCTTACATTAAGACTTGTTATAATTCATATAGAAGTATAATTGTTTCAATAGCAGAAATATGAAATACAAGTAAGGGTGTTTCATTGAAGTAAAAAGGCTGGGGAGTATAAACGCCCAAACACTGAAGGTACCGTGTGCCTTTTTTCAGATATTGCTCTTTTCCCAAATGAATTGTATACAGTAAATCTCAGCATGTTTGTGTGTGTGTCTGTGTAAGAGTGCAGAAACCAAAGATGCTAAGCTAGCTATCAGCGTGTGTGACAGCTCTTGACCTCCAGTCGTGGTCCCCAGCCAAGAGATGCTGACTGAGCCAGCAGCAGGGCTAAGACTGTGTTTGAATGTGTATATATGTGTGTGTGTCTGACAGAGTTTAAATGGCCACATCAGCTGTCTGAACCGAGTGATGAGGTCATGACAGCCCTGTCGCAGCTGTCTGTGAAAAAAGGTGCATGACCTGTCATAGTGACAAGTTTAACTGTAAGGATCTTTATGAAGACAGCTGGAGGAGTCGAGTAGAGGATGTATGTGTGTGTGTGTGTGTGTGTGTTTGTATGTGTGTACATACAGAGGGGGACTGAATGGATTAAAGCATGGCTATTATCAAAAAAGATAATTTAGAAGTAAAAGACTCCAGATAAAAAAATCAAGAAATCATTAGTTTTAGGATCGGGTGAACTCACATGAAATAATTCTACTAAATCAAAAGTTAAAATTCCCCCAAAAAAGAAATGTTTGCTGAGGTTTTTCATTATCTTTGTTCGCAGCAAAATATGTAACTAAACATGACACCAATCTTTGATTTATTCTTTCTCTGAGTAAAACTCCAAAAACACTGAAAGTTCCACCAAAGGGGGGCAATAATTGTGTCAAGCATCATAAGATTGTACTTGGAAAGGCTTTAATTAGCTGCGCAGCGAGTGCCGATGATTGTGAGTAATAGGTTTGTTTTTATATTCGAAATTAACTTTTTTCTGTTGCTTCTGAATAAAACAATGCAACCATAAAATAAAGCTCATTATATGATGTTTTCCCCTTTTACAGCCTCTTTAGTTTATTGTCACAGAGCTTATTTATTGTGTGGTTCATCCATTTTTATTCAATCTTACATCCATCCATCCCAATTTTATGATCCATTCTTTTCATTAGTCGTCCAATATTCACATGTATCCAGAGTTATCTCTGATTCATCTCACAGTCTTGTACACCTCATTTAGATGGACTTGGTGCTGAGAAAAACATTGTGTTTTTGATATAGTTGGGATCTGTTTTTCTCAGCTGCTGTGATACTTTTTGGCTGTAATTCAATTAAAACCTGTTCCCAGTAAATGGACATTATTGCCATGGTGGCTGTTCTGCTAAATGTTTCTTCTTGTATATTCTTTCCCCAAACTAGCAGCTCCGGGAACAACTTTAAAGTCATGCACAGCACCAGCTGTTAAAACAACAAACTCAGGACAGCATACTGTAGTAAGAACTGCATGGTGTCCTTGGCTGAATAAGTTTTACTTGCAGAAAAAAGATTACACCATTACTTTACTGTAACTCCTTTCCCCTTGCAATTTATGGGCATCTTTGTAACCTACAGTACAGGACATTATGTGGTATCTTCAAAAAAGACAAAGACCTTGTTTTGTAAAGATGCACCATAATAACCAGTATATACAATGTCATATACAGACGCACATGTTAAGTAGTCCGAAGATTATAAGCTCCTGACCAGAATGAAAAAAACGTTCTCAGGTATTTAAGTAAGTATCGGCCCAATATCAGTGCATCCCTCCTTATCAGTGCTTGCCTGTGATACATGTTCCTCGCTGCACTAACAAATGGTCCCAGCTGTAGTTGAAGAAAATAGAAAACAAACATACGAGGGGTATTTGGTGTGTGTGCTGTTTATCACATGACATGGGCAACCTAATGGAGCGAGATAAGACTTTGCATCTACACTTAGTCTGCCTTTAATTTGCCCTGTGGCGTTTAGAGAGTGGATAGTATTGAATTTGTTAACCTGTCTCCATCCTTTCTCCATTTCTGTAACATCCATCCATCCCCCCCAGCTCTCTTAAGCCAACTCCATCTTTTTACAGATATTAGTATTATTACTGAACAAATTTTCCTTCTAGTAAATGTAAGTTTTTAACTTGCCATCATTATTACATTTACAAATATGCCAACAACCTCCTCACTGTGACTGACAGTCTACCTCTCCTAACCAGCTCCACTCCACCTCTCCGTCTCCCTCTATTAGGCCTGACACTGTCAGCCCTCTCCTCCCTCTCTCTCTAATAGGTCTGGCATTCTCAGCAGTGTCCTCCCTCCTTCCAATCCCTCCTTACTGTCTCCATCCTGCTGTCCTTCCCTCTAATATGGTTGACATTCTTTACCCTCGCCTCCCTCCATCTCTCCTGGCTGACTTAAGCTAAAGTGCTGCCTGGAGGGCCCTTTCGTGGGTAGCAGAATTATAGCGCTCAGGGCCAAGGCCACAGGTTAAGTGCACTCTGCACACAGGAAAAGTAACAGCAGAGCTGAGCTCCGCCTATGAGCACAGAGGAGGAAGATGATTTATGTAAGACAGACTGCTGCTTACGCCAGCATGACATAAAATAATGATATAAGTTATGCAGCAAACAAAGAAGCAAGCACCATATCATAGCAAGGTTTGAGTGTCATTTAACTGGGAATGTTGAAATTATATGGTCAACACCTCCGGGATGCCCGAACATATCACTCTTCATGGTTGAAAATGGTAAACTAGACAGACAAAACTAACCATAGCTGGGTATTCCCATTAAAACAGAGCCTGTGCTTTCACACAGTGTTTCTGTTTGTTGCAGTCAAATGTATCTCCAGCAGTGACACACCTGACCAGCTGACAAACTTTGAAACACTGTGTTTCAAATGAATGCAAAGCAGCAGCTGTGGTTAAAATGGCTTTGCAGCCCTCTCTCATACAGGAAGGTTAGTAAAATAATACTGTGAATACTCATTTGAATGATACTTTGTATGGCTTAGTATCCCTGGATATGTTTTAACGGCATCCTGTCTATTGATGTACAGGGCTTCAGAAGCTTTGTGCCCAACTATTTCTAGTGCATACATGCTGAAGTGCAGCAACACAAACACACTCACAAGCACATACTGTACTGTACATAAAAAATGCTGAACCATAGGTCAAAGCCTGCTGGCTCTGCAACAGTGAAGCAACATGAGCTAAACACCCACAAAGCATCCTGGGACCAGGATGATGTGGGTGTATTGATTTCTATGTGGGAGTGGGGCAGAGGGGTGGAGCTAAAACTGGAAATGCAGCGGATGACAGATACCCATTGAGTGATGTCTAAATGGGAATGTGGGGGTGCTGTGGATGTAATGGGGCAGGGTGGTATATAACACAGCTGAACTGAAACAGAGCAGAGTGAGAGGGAGGGAGGGAGGGAGCTGAAGGGTGGGGCTGCAGTCACAGCAGCCACACCTCACCATGGAAACAGTTGCTTGGTGATTCTGTGATATTGGCCAATAGGGATGCTGACCCCTGAATTTTATATCAGCACCTCTCACCTGGTGGTGCTTTAGTTGATAAAGGCATGTCGTTACCATTTCAGTGTTAAACATTTTATGAAGAAACAGATCCTTCATATAATCATTTAAAATAGCATTTTTAATTTATTTATGATTCATAGCATTAAAATTGTGTTGCCCTACATTTAGCCGTGTCTGTACTGTAGGACTTATATAATGCAGTGAAAAGGAGGCCAACGTGAGTAGTGTGACAGAAGCGAAAACATGGCCTGAAACTACTTGGCGTTTGGAGGGTTAAAGCTTCCGCTGCACTATGAGGACCTGAAAAATGACACATGGAACATTTACCTGGAACCTTGTTTCCACTGCACTGACATGTTCAATGAGCTGTAACCTCTTGGATACATATTTCGGCAGATGTGGGCTTGCTTGAACAAGGTGTGAAAACTAAAGGTCCAGCCACATTTTCATGAGGCTGTTATCATACTTGCTAAATTGCCTGTCATAATTAGATGTTTCAGCTTTTAACAAATATGAAATGGTAAGAATTCATAACTTTATACACAATAGAGCTGGAATGCAAAGACACGCACACATGCACACACTCACCTGGCAGAAGACAGGTTTGTAGGTTTCTGAGAAGAGCTGGGTCAGTTCTTCAGAGTCACAGAGGTCCAGCGGCAGACGGTTTATACACAGACACTTGGAGTGCAGGTTCTCCTCCTGGCTCAGCTGGTTGACGTCCATCCATTGCACCATCAGTGAACGATCGTCCTGCACAATGAGAGAACAGAGTTAGACATTTAGAATGCAGAACTTGCCTCACACTACTACACGGCAAAAATACCCTCTAGATTTTGTATTTTTTATAACTAAATGTTCGTAAACAATCATTACTTTGTATTATGTATTCATCCTCTTGGCTCTAAAGTGCAGATTTGAAAGACTGGCAGCCCCTGAGCTGCACACTCTCAGCTATAGTTTTTTGTTTCACAGACTGAGCTGATCAGAAATGCAAGGTCAGACAAACTTTTGTATAATTTAAAGTAAACTGCATGAAGAAGACGAGGAGATGTTTTTTTGTTCAGCAATTCCATATTTCATAGTCAGGCGATTTATTGAAGATTAACTGTTCTCTGTATAACCAGTTTCTACAAACCAAAGGACTATTTCAGGCAAGACGTGGAAGTAAAAAACTTTTCTGTTCAGTTTTATGTTTGAATTAAATCAGACCAGCTGGTTGCATTTAGTTTTGGAGCTAAATGAAATCAAACTACATAAATAAACAAGATAAAATACATGATGAGCATTATAACATACCAGCGGTCGGCCCAGCAGCTCAGAACGGGCCCGAGAAGCAGAATCCTTCTTCATGTACTCAACAAACCCATATCCTTTGGAGTGACCCGTCAGCTCACTGTACACCAGGAAGGAGCGCTCGATGTTCCCATAGGCGCGTACCAGCTCCTCAAACTGCTGGGCAGTGAAGGTGTGGGGCAGGTTGGTGAGGCAGAGCAGTGAGTCGGTGGGCTGCAGCGTGACGTTGATCAAGCGTCCCCGGACAGTGCTGTGATGGAGGGAGCGGATGGCATCCTGAGCCTGGTCCCCGTTCAGCAAAGTCACAAAGGCTGGAGGAGGGGACATTATGGAGACAGCGACGAGAGGAAAAGACAGACAAAGACGAGAAAGGACACAAAGAAAGAGACGCACAGACATAAACAGACGGAGACGAATGAGAGACCAGCAGACAGAGACAAACACAAACATACATTTAAAGCACACATTCAAAAACAGGCAGAAAGCAGTTTGTGGAGAATGCAGGATGGAGACACACAGTCAAAAAAAACATGCACAAAACAACTCACATGAAAAGCAAAGAAAATAAATGACAGGCCGAATGTGGCAAAGTGACAAAAAATAAGAGATGAAAGAGGAAATTTGGGCACGCACAACCAAAATCACAGACAGTCATAAAAACAGACAGACAGATACACAGAGAGAAAGACAACACATTAGCTAGAAAGCCAATAGGGAGCCACTATGTAGGGGGAATCCACTGTGACACACACACATACACACCTTATCTTATTTGAAAACTGATAAGTGTATCAAAGAAACAGTAATACTGACAAATATTACAGTTAAAATACGACAGAAATGCAATTGTGAAAATTGTGATAAGACAAATGTTGGCCTCCTATTAGTGATAATGGTGGATGTGAATTACCTCTCAGAAACCTCTCAATGTTTCCAATTTGATGGGCTCACCTCTAAATGGCTAAACATATGTCATGGTGTACCACAGGGTTATGTGTTGGGTCCACTGTTATTCTCTATCTGTATTAATAGTTAAGGTCAAAAGGTGAATGTTGCAAAACAGTTTTATGGGGAAGATAATATATTATGCTTGTCCCTTCATTTCTGATACTGTGGCCAAAGCTGGCTGTTTTTAATATAAGTCAGATTCAGCTAACTCAAGTTGGCTGGTTTTAAATGCTGATAAAAAGTAAAAAGTTATGCATTTCTCAAATGCTGGGAAGAATTCTGTATATGCTTTGGATATTATTACTACTCAGGAAAAGAAATTATAAATTGTTTTCTTTTCTTTTTTAAACCCTACATTGATAACTTCTTAACCCCTTAGGGTTAGAAAGGGCCGTTGGCCTTTGGCAAAAAGTTCAGATGGCCCGCTGACAATGAAAAGAAACATAATCATCACACCAAGTATCAAGATATTAACAACGAGATATGTTCCAGTGTCTATTCTCCTTAAAAAGACTTGTAACTCAGGCAAATTGGTCTCTCTGCCCATTTTATTTTTTATTTTTTGGTTATTGTTTGTCCGTTACTTTTTAAGCTTCTGTCTTGGCCAGGTCTCCCTTGTAAAAGAGAATAAATGTAGGTTTAATATATAACATTAAAAAAAAACTTCCCAGAAGATGGTTCATCTCCCTTTCCTGAAACTGTCAGTTGTATTTAAAAGAAAAATCACATTTCATTTTAATCCCTCTACGGCAACAAAGTAATCACCTATAGAAGCTCTCAGCTTTTTCCTATAAAATGAAACCCTTACTTTATCTATTGAGGAGGCTTTGCTATTTATTCAGACAGCGAGGCCTTGGTAACAATTCTCAATAGACTTCATTTCCTATTTAACGTGATACCTAGCTCAATGATTAAAAAAATAAAAAGGCCCATTGATGAAACCACACACACATACACATAAAGAAACCTGTGTTATTACGTGGAAGCGAGAAACAGAGTGAATGTAAAGAACATTAGAAGTCTATAAAGCCTTAAATAGCTTCACATGAAAACAGCCAGGGATGGGTTCATGGACTGTGAAATAAGGTGGTAATAAATTGACCTGCAATGTGTAGCTAAAGACCCAAATGCATGTGTGTTTGTTTGTGTATGTGTCAATGTGACTGACTGAAAAAAATATTTTTTTAAAGGTTTTAATAAGATAGCTCAAAATATTTTATGTGAAATATAAAAAACAACAGTCTCAAAGGAGTAAACAGTATACAGTGGGCTTGGGAGATATCTGTTTTTTCATACCATCATACCTTCCTGATATTTCACCATGGTATATGGTATACAATGATATTTGTGTTTGTGTGTAAACACCCCCCTCTCCCACACCTCATGAGCTGTCCGCTGAGCTGCGCCACAGTACCTTTCTGTCAATTGAATTTGCAAAATAAAATGACACATATCGCCCACAAACAGCTTGGTCCATGTTCACTGGCTCACCTTCATCGTCAGGACTCAACCCAAAAAACTCCCTAACAGGAAGAGAGGCATTTTATTTTTGATAGTCCTGTAACTCGCCATGTTTCTCAGCTCAGCTGCTTATTACACACCTGTAAAGAGCAAACTCTGATGGAGCTTTCTGTGCACTAGACATTAAAAAACAGTATTTCTTTGTCAGTTTCATACATACACTGCAAGGGCAGCATCTGCATTTTTCAAGGTACTGAAAATCAGGATTTCTAAATATCCTGGTATACTGTAATGCTGCCCAAGCCATATATACACAATCAAAACGACAAAAACTCAACTGGATAGCCAAAAATTAACCAGCACAAAACAAAGAAGACAGGGGAGCTGGGATCCCTGCCCATCTGCTGAATAACAATGATCTTAACAAACTGAAGCACCAATGACCCAACACATAATATACACAAAGCTGAGGAGGTTACACTTGGACTTAACTATGCAAAAAGTCAAATCATTTCTAAGCAGATAATACTTTCCAGTGAAATCCGCTACAACTCCTGACCAGAGAATCTTCCACTTGCACAACAGCTGGGAAAATACTGAGACTTTCCGTTGTCTCCCTAAACAACTTATGTTGAAACTACTGAGCGAAGCCCAGAGTCTCTGCTGCCCCACTGGACCTGCTCAAAAGCCTGGCAGTATAAAAGTGAAAATGCATTATGCAGTTCTCAGGTCTGACTATTTCAAATCAGCGGGCGTTGCTGAGAATGAGCAGTTAAAAACAACTACAGCAAATTCCCGCACCCTGAGGTGTCAAAAGACAAACAGAATTAATTTGCATTGAAAACCATGTAACCACATGTTAAGAACAAACAGGGCACACTAAAGCCAAAAGAAAGAAGCATGCGACTAAAATGCTATTTGATACCGGGAAAAAATGTGTGTGTCCAGTGTAACCATGGTAATGGAGTTTAACTGCTTTGTGAGGAGTATCTTCTCCCAAAAAGATTGTGTCAGCTTGACCGAAGTTCAGGGTTTAACTGCTCGAAATGTTTCGAATCAAAGTAAAAAATATTTTTTTATGTGATTTTGGAGAGATCCATTAAAGAGCACGTTGAACCACAGTAGACAGGTGCGGGCCCCTGCACTGTGAGCTTTTGACCTGCAGGAAAATATCATTGCCTCCGGACAATGCCGCCCCTGTTGTCATGCACCTGAATGAGAACACAACCCCGTGTTTTATCAAAGCTCCAACCTCACATGCGGTTACTCTGACACCGAAGTCCTGCACATGTTGTTTTTTAAATAGCGTTTCATGGCTGTACATACCAGCTCCCACCATGCAGAAATTGGTGACTGTTGTGGGAGAGTATTTTAAACACATCTACTACAGAGAGTGTTTTACTTCACCATGTTCACCATGCGCTATTCACAAGGTGTGTTCATCTATATTGCCTTCATCAGGGTTGTACCTAGGGTTGGTGACTCGTTACCTTTAAGGGTACTGACTGATTTACATTAGTACTACCTAATACTGATAGATGTTAAATCTGTATCTGAGAGGGCATCTAGGTAGGTGAGTAACTTAAAAGTACAGATAGAAAGAAAGAAACAGTCACTAGTGTCGGTTACACTTTCCAAAAACTGACAGACAATTGCTCGCTGCAAGATTTGTAATGCGACATGCAAAGCTGTCCAGGGTAACACCTGAGGAAACACTTGGCCAAACACAAAATATCTGAAAGCTGGAGAGAATGCCATGTTTGATAGCCTCGCAGCATGCCCTGGTTACAGACCGTGAAGGGCTGGATGATGTAGGAACAGGTTTGGGAGGGGAGAGGGAGGTAGGGAGAGGTTTAATTTGGAATTGCTTTTTACAGCTGAAATTACATTTTTGTTCTTACAGAGAGAGTAAAGTATCAATAAAGGTACTGGGTACCTGTGCCAAATTCCAGGTGCCAAAATCAGTTTAAATGTTAACTTTACCCAACCCAAGTGGTGCTTGAAGCCGTCTCCAGTTTCCTTATATACAACATCTGGAATTGTTGTTATTGATAAATCACTTTGGATTTCATGTGTATAAAACTTTATATTTTTTATTTAAAAAACGTGACATGTTATATTTTCATGGTATTTGAAGTATCCATTATTGCTGCAACATGTTGAAAGTAAAAGTAAAAGCCTGGTAACTGGTAGTGTGGAGGATAAGTTGAGTATCACTTGTGGCTCTTGTCTTCCATTACTGGTGTTGAGATAGAAAAGCAAAATCCAGCAGGCAGTTTAAATCAACATTATTCAGGTGGCAAAAACCAAAGAGGCCTCATCTTCAAATACTGAGTCTTTATTTAAATAACACAGACTGAAGCCTAAAAAACCTGACTATGTATATACAGGGACGTAAAGGTTCCCCTGTCCTTCATTTCAAAGATTAAATATTGCAAAACATTTGTACGTTTTACAATTTCTCATAATTAGGTGGAAATTGAAACATCTTTCCAGCTTTGAATGGATAAGATATATATATAAAAACAGTTGTATGGGTCATTGTGAATATTAAAGTTATAACTGAACGTGAATTACAAGGTAAACTACGTCTACAATTGCCATCACCGGTATGTTTTATCTTGGAAATTAACTGTATAGGACACCACAGCCCCCGTTGAGCCTCTGGCACCATTTCAAACAAGTGTAAAAAATCAAGGTATGCAAATGTGTTTCTACCCAAAGTAGGCCAAATCAAGATTTTTGAGTAATTTCAGACTAAACTCCAAGCAACAGGTCATTAACCGCCTACACTCTCCAATCTGCATAAATGCATGTGTTTATGTCTGAGCGTGCTGTGTGTCTATGTGTTCATGTTCTGTGGTCGCATGATGACAACGAACTCCAGTAAAAAAGAAGAGAACATTTATTTTGAAGAACGACATAATGATTTATACTCTTTGGTAACCTTTTACCACAAATATACATACCTTGAGAACAATTTAGCTACAAAAGCAAAATCACATAATGCTAAGTTCCATGTCTGATCCTGAGTGCACGATAAATACTCAGGCTCCACGGGAAACGGAAAGCTGAAGGCTGGAGTTTAGGTTCCAGGCCCACAAATCACTCAGTGATTGTTTGTTAAATTATTCAAATGAAAACATTGGCAGCTGGTGTCTCTGCCACTCATCAGAGGGAGCAACACAGCCAGATAACATCAGAATGACGAGTGATTTTTGGTGCGAAAAAATGGTGCTTCAATCACAAACTATGATTAGTCAGTTGAAGTTAGTTTCATCAATGTGGCTCCGATTTCAAACCAGCAGGTTCAGCTCCTTCAAAACCTGAGAGGATCCCAAAATTTATCTGAACAAAAGAATGTTTAGCACTTCCTGTGCCCTTGTCTTAAAGTGAATGGGTTTTTGGTTAGATGCCTGAAATGATATTTGTGGTTAACACAAGCTTCGGAGATTTTGCTATTTTGTTCTATGAAAAAATCTGGCAGTAAATACCAAACTTTTTTGAAGCTTCTAAGGAAAAAAGTTGCTGCTAACAAGTGGCTAAATAAGACTACGACTTCTAGGTTGTGGGGGACACTGAACATCATCCTCAGCTTATTGGTGGTGACGTTGAAGTCACAGAAACATGGTGAAGATCACTGAAATATCAACTTAAGCTTTCTATTTCTGGTGACTGCATTTACGCTTTCAAAATCATGAAAGTGGTGTATGTGGATGGATGGATGGATGGATAGATGGATAGATAGATAAAGTCTATCTGTCTATTTTTACAAAACAGATCATCAGTTTTTTCAGAAATCTGAATACATACATCACAGCAGGTAGGCTGTCAAATCAAACTGTATTTCACAGTTAAATACATGCAGAGCAGACAGGAGATCTGGAGGTGGCTTAAAAACACCACCTCCACCCTGCACACAAACACCACCTCTTTTATCTCACATCAAAGCCACACATACAGTCGGTATCTGCACACCGACCAATCCCTCAACATAGACATAAGCAGGGACACATTGTTTGGTTAAAAATACAATGCAAAGGCTACACTTGCACAAACCGCTCCGTTATATGTGCAGGCATCTGTGACTCAGTGCATGTGCGGATCAGGTAGGCGCTGGAGTCATGGATGGAAAATATTAGCCAAAAAATGTTCAAATGAGCAACAATTGGGACATCTGCTCCACAGGCGTCTTAGTTTTCAGAGAACATCAATGTAGGCAGATCTAATGCAAGGTCAGAATCAGGCTAACACATAGAAAATCCATCCCCACCTCTCTGAATCTTTATCCATCACCCTGCCTGTACTTGCCTTTCTCCCTCTACTGCATCTGTATCTCTATTGATCTATCTGTTTTTGTCTTTTCGTGCCTTTTCTTCCCACCTTACTGCTCTCTGACTACTGCATTTCTTCATATCTATTGGCTTTATGCCCGTCTGTCCTTTGGTCTCTCTCACTACTTTGCTCCCAGTTTCTCTATCTCCATTTCCATGTGCCTCTGTCTGTATTCAGACACCGCCTCCACCCAAATCAATTACCTCAAACCCCATCTAATACCCTTACACACAGGCTCATACACACTCACACACTCTGTAATGGATCTCTTACACTAAGCTGAGAGCCTAATCTGGTTTTAACCCGCTAAGTACGCTACCTAACATTAGGCATTACGCGGAGATGGAGAGAATATGGTTTGGGCTTTATGCTAAAGCTCTCTCTCTTTCCATTGCCTTTAATGACACTGTGCAGCCTAACAAGCGGGGGCTGACGTCAAATCCTGCTCAATACTTTCTCTGGTAGTGAAAGGGAGAACTCCAAGACACTTAAATAGCTTACAAAATAATCTTATAATTCACAAGCTGGCAATCAATGACTGGGCTTCCAAGTGAATTTTGTCCAAAAAAAAAAGAGAAGGACAAAAAAATGTAAAATCAAAAGTCTGCATAAGTCTTAATTATGGGTCTCTGCTTCTGAACATGTCGATTATTCTGCATGTTCCTATGAGGAGTGTGCAGGGCCACAGGAAAAGAAAAGAAAATCTTCCGTTGAAATCAGCTCGAAGGCTGCAATTCTGCTGCCACATTTATGTTGAAGGAGCTAATTAAAAACAGGGGAGTTTGGAACGCCGCTGCGGACCCCTGAAACTCGAGGGGCTGGTTGTCATGCTGTGTGGAAGGTGGTCCTGCTGTTTCATCTCAGCCCCGAGGCCTAGATGAAAGTCTCAGGTGGAGAGATGACTGTCACGGAAATAAACAAATCATGGGCTGACAGCGGAAAATGCTCCTGAATCCAAGTCCAATCTATATGCGATTGCTTCCTTGAAGCCTTTAAAATGCTTGGAAACTCTTTCAATTGATTTGTAAGTATAATACAAACGAATGGCATTTTCCTCCACCTCCATTAAGATCATCAGCAAACCCTAAAAGTTATTGTTTCATGTAAAGATGGAGCCATTTTTAGCCATGTAATGGCATCGCTGTGGGCAGTGTCAATTGGTCTATGGCTCCACTTTGATCCAGAATTATCATTATCATGTACAATGACCCTAAATTAAATGGACTTTGGATTGTTTGGTTAAACAAACGCTTTATAGTATAGTAGTAGTTTTTTTAATGGAAGCATGTATAAAATGTCTGTGTTGAAAATAAATGAAAAAACCAACCTTCTAACTTATAAATATTGTTTAAATCAACATCCAAGATGTAATGACAACTACGAAATATGGAGTAAAAACAGAAGTCTGCTAAAGTATATCATATAATATAAATAACCTAAAATTTAGTGGATAGAATGTAATTGTGTCAATTTTCAGTTAATTATAAAATGTTAACACAACCAACTCAGTTGTCATAAAACCAGATGTATTTGCCAGTGGAGCTTTGTGGAAGAAAGAAGGACCTTGTAAGCTTTGCAGAGACACTGTGACTGTGGAGTCACAGTGTTGTTTTAAATAATGTCTTTAGTTTATTGGTGGTTCAGCGGTATAGTTTGTATGCCAAGGACTTAAAAAGGACCTAAAAAATACACTGACCTTATATAAAAAATATAAACCTTGCCTGCAGTTAATATCTAATTTTCTGTTTTTAATCTGAAGGTTTTCCCTTTAGCAAGACAGGCCATTTTATCAGTAAAAAAAAAAAATTCTAAGGGTAACATTACGGAAAAAATATAAAAGAGAAATTTCACCAATAACCAGCCTGGAAGTCATCTATTATCTTTTCATGATACATCCATCCCTTACAGAGCATCAAGTGGGGAAAATTATAATTTTATCCATTTCACAGATCCTTCTTCTGTGCTAAAGGTGAAAAGTTGCTTGAGTAATGATGTTGAAGATTTCAATTTGCTTTAGAGATGAAAGGCAGATAAGAGGAAACCAGGGAGCCGAGGATGGTGTTTAGAAATTACATCATCATTGCAATTTCAACCTGAACTAAAGGTAAGATTATCTGAGAGTGGGAGCTGGAAGGCCGGGAAGGATGAGATCTCTATGGATCTGGTGTTCTTCCTCTCTCTCACACACATCTATTCTTGTACTTCTATCTTTGTGAGGACCCTTATTTACATGATGCAGTCCCTGCTCCTCTCCCTCAACTTAACCATCACAACTAAATGCCTATTCCCAACACTAACCGCAACCCCAACCTTAACTTTAAAACCAAGTCTTAATCCTCAAACAGGCCGGTGATGGAGACTGGTCTCAACTAAAAAATGACCCCACAGATCGTTTGTATGGGCAGCAAAATATAACCCATATTTACAAGCACACGCACGCAAACACACAGATTATACACACCAGTAAGAGCACTGAGTCTCCTCTGAATCGTCCTAACATTAAAGTCCCCCAAGGATGTTCTTGACTGCAACTGTGAAGTGTATAAATCCAGAGATCACAGCAAACGTCATCTTTGAGCTGAAGCAGCATAACTGTAATCTGAAAGGCTACACAAACATTTACATTGTTTGAAAGGCATTACATATTACAATAGAGATTAAATCTGGACGAGAGAGGAGAAATAATAAGTGGCGCATTTGCCTTCAACTGTTTGTGCTCATATCTGTGGACATAATGCTGCTGGTGTTTTACCACACACACTATAAGAGCTATGACACAGCCATGATTATGCCTCTTAGTTCAGTAGCACCAATAAACCCTCATCCTGCTTTGCATCTCTGTAGCTTTATATTCCTCCCAGCCACTCTGTTACAGCATCTACATGAGTAAACACTTCAGACGAGCTGCATCCTCCTCTCTCATCCTCTCCTCGCTCTCTCCAGTGGTCCTCTCATCCTCAGAGCCCTTTGTCTTTCAACACGTCAGCCCTCCCACACTCTCCTCTCCATCATCACCACCTCCTCTCGATTCGGCTCCCTTTTTCACGTCTCTCTCGTTGTTTTCAACCATCAGTCCTCCCGACAGTCCTGCAGCCACTTCCACTGCAGTCCTCGAGGGGACATTGGGGCTTTAGCATTTGGGGGTTCAATAGATTTGAATTATAATTATTGAAAGGTATCACTGATGCATGTGCCACATATATTTTGACTAACACTGTAAGAGCAGTCCAGGCTGGGTCACTCTTCTATTATTTCATCTTCTGTTTGTGTTGGTGGATGTTTGATTTTTCTGGACCTGCCTGGTGGCTGCTTCGGCTGGAGAGGCTGACAGTCAGTTGTCATTTCCCCATAAAATGTAAGAACTCTGACTTTATGGAGCACACACTGCAACATTAAGACATGTTTCCTGTTCTTTTCCTGTATTTTAACTTTTTGTAAACATAAAGGGCGTGATATCTGATATTGACAACAGTATGACAACTATAAATGGGACTTTTGAATTCATCTCAAAACTGCTCTACCTTTGACTCATCTACTGGCCTCTACAGCATATTTTACACTTAACGTGACCAGTTTTCATTAGAATACGAGAGCAAAGATCAAATTACACCAAAATTACAGAGTTTCGAAATGTCATCAACCGGTTAATTCTCAAAGAACAGAAACTCTTGAACCTGATGTCAAACTGGCAAGTGTTAAAAAAGAGAATGGAGTCAAAACATATTTAACTCTCCATAGAGAAACCACCAAACACACAACCATACTGTCAAATAGCATATTCATATTTTAGCCCTCAACCAACTAAAAGTTGCAGTATGGTTTGACCTTGCCACAATATGTTAAACTAATCTGAAATCTTGTAGCAAAGTTTCATACTTCCACACTGTACGCATGAATGTGAGGAACAGATTTGTGCAAAGACCAAAACAACAGCGCACACCTCTGGGACTTGAGATGCAACAAGTGTAGAGTACGATGCAGTCAAGCAGCAGAGCGAGAACTGAAATTTAAATGCAACAGGAATACAGTAGTTGCCAAAAATATGACAATGTAAGATCACAAACAAGTAACTTCAGAAAGGAAGATATTACTATGAGGTGTAGCAGCAGTATTTAAATGTTATAGTAAGTATATGGAGGCTGGTGGGTGGGTGTTTGATGTATAGATGGACAGAGATGAACAAGTGGAGGGATGAGATGCGTCAGAGGCCGTGCTGAGTGGATCTACCACTCGGCGTGTCTTGAACCACCCGCCCACTCACCCGCCCCCACACCCACATTGTTCACTCCGCCACTCTGTCCCTCTTTCAAACATTTCACTCCAAAAATGGGTGCATCTTTTAACATACCCACAAATGTAATTTTGTGTGCTTTTACGAATTTTTGTAATAAAACAAGGAATTTTGCATTTCTAGTGGAACTATAAAGTAAATAATAGTGCTTTCTGATGGTGATTTAAATCTGAGTTTAAACAAATGACAAAAAGAACTACAGCTATTCTAGCAGGTTTCAGTTTGAGGAAAAGGTTTCTCACCACATACTTTCAGACAGGAGAAAAAATAGCAGTGATGATGTGTTTTAATTGTACATGAGGTCCCGCCCCTGCCGGTCACTGTATCTGCATCATCAATTCATCATCTATTGATCCTTCCTGTAGATCTCATCTTTCATTTCTCTCTCTGTCCTGCCCTCCCTCTGTCTGCTCCTTTTTTACCATCAGTCACACAGTCTGCCATTTAAAGTCAATCCTAACCTTCATCCATCAATTCAGTTCATTAATACTCTCACACCCCCATTCCTCAGGTGGTTTTCACCCCTCTGCTTCCTTTCTGCCTGCCTTCCCCTTCATAATGCTTCAGTAAAAAAATACATATTGCACTTGAACTATGATCTTTCCCAAAACAGACGTGTCACTACGTGCAGCAGCAACAACAACACAACTCACCTGTTCAACTGGATTCGTTAAAGTCACTTTTAAAATGTTTTACAAAAAAATACTATATTTCAGTAATATCTCTTTGGCCGACGAAAACAATGATTTTTAAGGCATGCCTTTGGACTAAATGATAATAAGACTTTCACTTTTTCTCTCTCTTGGCAGAGAATGATTTGATTTATCAGGGGATTAATTGGCAGATTCTTCTATAATGAAAATAATTATTAGTTGCATCCCTAACATGATTCAATATTATTTTCTCAATCAAATTAGTGAAACTATACACCTGTGAAAATGTTTTACAAAAACACAAACTAAGCAGATGCACCAATAAGATCAGAAAGTGTTTTTTTTCTCAGAACCACTACAAAAGTTAATCAATTCAAGATAAATAAGGCTTTGTTAATGACGAATCCATGACATCCATAAACCTCGACATTTATAGCTCATTTGGTCTCCAACGGTCCTATCTCTTTCTTTTTAGTTTCTTTTTCTTTCACACATGAAAAATGAGAAAACACTGTGAAATATGCATATTTAAAACTGCATCATGACAATACCTCAGGGAGGCAAGACTTCCTCTTTTGATGCACTCGGAAGACTTGAGACCAGCTGTGTGTGTGTGTGTGTGTGTGTGTGTGTGTGTGTGTGCGCGCTTCAGCTGGCTATCATGAGCTCTTCTTATCTTTTGTGTGCATTTGTCTGCTCCTTAAAGATAGAAAGCAAGCCTGAGAGCCCTGATAACACTGGTTTGAGAACTGTCACACACTAACATTATGTGCACGTGTGTATCATTGTGTACAGTCTTGATTTGTACAGAAGCTTTCAACCAAAAGAGTGAGACCATGTGTGTCCATGCGTATGTGTTTCTCATGTGCATTGGTGTGAACCACAGATAAGACAAACACCTCTGACACAAACTGTGGTTACTGAAGAGGGAAACTTGAGAATTAACACAAAGTATGTGATTATGACTTAATGAGACATCTGCATATTTTTCCATATTTCAGAGATGCTTGCATTGTTCTAATAACATTATTTCTGATTGTCGACTGGGTGCTTACAAAACTGTTTATTTGCCACAGCTGGTTTCAAGTTAACATGATTTTGACAGCAGTAACTCCACATTTTACTTAAATTTCATAAAGTGTTCACACACCATAACTTTACTTTTTTGAGCTGTTGTATTGGAATTATATGCTGTCATTGCTGACCCACAACACGCTTTGGCAGTGTAATAGTTGAAAAAAACAAAATGGTTGGAGGCCTAAAGAACTCCAAAAAAGTTAATTTTTTGAAATCATAACCCATGACTGAATGTGACCCCATGCCAGTGGCATAACTATACAAGGTGCAGCCAGGCCAGCTGCGCTGGGGGCTGTGTCCGGACAGGGTACTGGCCACCACGCACCAGCTGGCAGAAGGCTTTTATTTATTTATTTATTTATTTTTTAATTGTCAGCAGTCAGTGAACCCTTCGCTCTACACTTAGATGCAGCAAAGATGGAGCATTACATGCAATTACTGCAAAAAATCACCAATAATAACTGAACTCTGCGTCCAAGGTGTTAAGAACTACTGCTCCATACAAGGGAAATATGTTTAAAGAATATCTAGACTGTGGTGGAATCAATACATATCATATAAAAAAAAAATCCTGACTTAATTGGACCACCTGAGAAGTCTTTGAGCACGAGTAACAATTTAGGTAAATCTGTACGTGTGTACGTCTCTGCTATACTTTTCTGCATTTGTCAATTTTTAATGATGGAACAGTCTGACATTATAATATGGATAAATGAAAATATAATCATGCATGAAGTGCAAGTTCATGAATGAAGTATGAAGTACAGGAACAATGAGGCAGCTTCTTGTCCCAGACACAAATGTGATGGGTGCCATTATTGACAGTTGCCGTGTAATGAGGGAACAATAATGCTGGTGAGAACCGGCAAAGGACAGAAACCATCACAATCATCATCGTCACTCATCATCTTCTTCTCCTCTCTTGGTGCGAAACATGAAGAGGTTTTTTTTTTTTAACAAGCAGAGGCTTGTGCGTGGGGGTACTTATCACTTCATTAGCTTCCCACAGTGCACTTGGCCTAATGAACCTCTCAAGGATTTAATAATGAACACACACACATAAACACAAAAGGAAAGAACACGTAAAAACATGAAACATGATATGTCATATTCACATAGACAGTTAGCCTATCAGCAAGAGGTACAGTAACAGGGTGTATACAGTGTGTGTGTGTGTGTGTGTGTGTGTCTGTATTGAGTGTGATCAAAGATAACAGCCGGATCAGATTTGCATGGCCTGTGCTGATTTACATTTAGTGATTTGCAAGGAGACAGATGGACAGATGATGACACAGAGGGAGAAAAAGAGAAGAGGGGAGGAGAGAGAGAGAGAGCGAGAGAGAAAGAGAGAAAGAGAGAGAGAGAGAGAGAGAACAGACAAGCTGCTGTCCAGGGAAGCAATTAGACGGACTCGGCTGCTGTCACTTATACAGAAAGATGGAGAACAAAAAGTGAGAAATAGAAAAGAGTATTGTTGAGTTTCGTAATGGCTGTGACGTCCTGTGAGAACAACCTTAAACACACACAAAGGAAAGCACACACTGGCACTGACTGAAGGGTCAAATCCTCAACGGCAATTATTAATGTCCTAATGTGAATAATGTTCAGTATATAAATGTTCAAAACTTGACAACATTCTTAGTCGTTATT
>CAFUXE010000414.1:260861-305460 GCA_903364295.1 Serranus cabrilla
TACATAAATATTAAATTCTGTCATACAGAACTCAAAAGAAGCAACGCTAATTCTGTAAAAAAAAAAAAAAAGTTTAAGTGGAAGTGGATTTACTAAAAAGCGGTGACCATGTTTCAATTCGTTCAAATTCAAAACCTGCATTCAAACCCCAAGGCAGTGAAACACAGCCGTTTCTCTGACCGTCAACTTCCAGGTTCTGCTTTGTGAATAAAATGCAGCCCCCCAGATATCACGAACAACTAACAGCCAAGCTAATCAACTCTCCATTCAGCAGCATCATTACCAGAGAAAAATGCAAACCAACAGCAACCCAAAGACAGAGACATTTATCTTTGTAGGGAGCGGTGGAAAAAATTAAAGCGAAGAGAATAGCTTATTGACATAAACACTAACAGAAAAAAAGAAGAAAGCAGCAGTATGAAACATAACAAAGAGGAGTTAAATGGGTATTTTAATGGCAGAGTCACAATGAAAACAGGACGAGTGATGGATAGTAGGGCTGCGTCGATAACTTGTTTTTCAGAAAGGGAACAATTACAACTGCTTACATTTAGGGACCTGTCGATACGGAGTACTGACACTGCTTTACAGTTGGAACAATGGCTTTGAAACCTCACTTTCTTACTGTAACAAATTAAATGTACAACATGATGCCACAGCACTGCCAAAAATATTACTTTAATAAAATCTGTAGCACTTTCAGTACAACTAAAAACAACTGGTTGTAAAGAGCCATGTTTTGTGCATGAGCTTCTTTCTTTTCTCTCTTTTTACTGCCCGTGGTGAAAAACATTTTCTCTCGCTTTTTCAGCGTTGGCTGCAAAGTTGGTTGTTGCTGTAGTTGCTAACATTAGAACACTCCTTTAACCTTTGATGTGTTATCAAATTGCTTGTTAGAAGGAGCTATTTTTCACCCGTCCTCTAGACAATTTAGCAGAACAGAGTTTGCAGTCATCGATTATACTAAAATATCTCCAAACTGCGGACATTGCTCCTCCTCAGCCCACCGGTTCAACTGACAAATTGTGGTATCTGTTGCATCAGAGTAGTTTTCTGATTATAATTACATAAGCACATGTATTGGAGCAGCTTTGCATGGTGGGAAATGTTAAACTATCATACCAGAGGCTAAATTTTGAGCATTTTGAGGAAAAGTACACAAAAGGGAAATATGATTTAACTTGCAGTTTTACAATAAAAGACTTTTAGAGATGACTACAGAAGTTATTTTTTAAAGCAGACTGACGTAGCTACAAATCATGCTTATTGTAGCTGACATCAAGAATGACCAGCTGGAAAGAGGTGACATGAAAAGAGACATATAAACACAGAACCAGGATGCATAGTTTTCTTTCCTGATCATTTCAGGAAATGTATTTGACAAAAAGATGAAAGACTGAGACAAACTGCTTGTGACATGTTCTTACATCATACAGAGGCCAAAATTATCATACAATTATGATAATGATTGTACATCTGGCAATGCTGCTTCTCTGTGACAGTCTGCCTGTGACAAGTGAACCCATACTTGACCCTCAGCTTGTGCATTTCATCCACACCGTCACACACAGACACACAAAGCGACAGGCCAATGAGCTTTTTGCCAGCATGTGTTGTCTTCATTACTGGACAGTGCAGCGACAAACACAAAGGCCTCTATTGTAAAGCCGGGATTCCCTGGATAAACCCCGGCATTGTATTCCCAGATCCCTGGTTCCGCAGCGCTGCCGAATTAGTACACATACCTCTGGACCTGTACTGCTGGTGGCATCATGTGGAAGCGGCTGGGCCACTGTGGCTGGTTGGCTGGCTAGCTGAATGATTGGGTGGTTAGACGCCTGCAGATTCCTAACAGGCTGGCAGACAGCTTCATCTGCCTGTCTGTGGGTGCATATGTAAATGCGTGCATCTGTGTGCCTGTCGAGCTGCGCGTCTGCCTCTCTGGCTGAGGTTTCAATTCAGAGCTAAGTTAAATCTGTTAAAACAGAGACCTGAAACAGATGCAAGCCCGAAACTTTCCATATTCACGATTTAAAAAGTAAGGCTTACCCAAAAGTCAACTGCCTTTCTAACTTCCATTTTAAATGTCAAATCTGTTGCTCCCAAGAGAAGAGTGATTGTGAAGCTAAACTTCTTTTCTTTTGGCCTGTGATCTTAAAGAGTTATGGATATAAATAATAATTAGTTGATTAAAACTGATGACACGGATCACTGCCTAAGGCCCCTGGAATGATTGGCAGCGGGAATGGATCATGCAAGATATTTGATAATGAGAAATAAATAATTAAAACCCATTAAGCTAGGAATTTGAATGTCGTGTGCCTCTGAATGCCTGTTCTGACAGAGCTACTGCGTTAAAATCAAACAGCCGACAGGACGATTTATTGACAAGCTCACAGCATCATTTCTTAAAGGCGTCTGGCAACAGGTGAGTTGAAACATTTGGGATGTGAAGCTGAACATTTTAATCACACATCAACAGAGCTGGAGTCTGAATGCGCCAAATGTGCAGCCAACACATAATCTGCTCTGATAATGAGATTTTATCCAGCGCTGGCAATCCCACCACATAGTAATGTGAGCCCGGAGACAGATAATGATGGATGCTTAACTTTTTGAACACGGGCCATGGGCCAGCTAACAAGCTGCTGGTGAAGTGCCTCCAATTTGCTAATGGCAAGGAAAGGACGCAAGGAAGGAGAGAAGCAAGGGGAGAGGGATTGAGAGGCTGCAGGCAGTGAGATATGGGAAGGAGGTGTAGATCAAAAGGACGGTGAAAGGAGAGTTAGATACTTTTTGAAGGGATGTCTTGGCTAGAAGAAGTGCTATCGTTAAAAAAAGAAACACACCAGGAGCTCTGGAAGAACAGAGGTGCTGCTCCCCTGCTTGTGTTGCCCATGTGTGTGTGTTCGGAGGGTGGGTGTTTTTAGGAAAAATCATCATTAGCCGAGGAGCTGAAGCAACAGCCTGAAGCAAAGCCGCAAAAGGAGACATGGAGGGAAGTGCACGCACACACACACACACACCCAGCGGGACACGCTTAAACACACACATTAACACAGATATGTGCACTGCAGGACACTCTGACAGACACATAAACACTCCCATCAGTATGACCTAATAAGTCCAACAGTGGAGGCCGGCTCAGTGAACTGATATGGTCATGAGGTGCAGATGCATGCCAAAGCTGTTCCGAGCAGTACGATTCAATCAGAGCAGAGGTCGGAGACGAGCCAGGCGAGGCTCCACCAACTAGTTACCACACAAACAGCGAGAAAAACACCCCAGAGGGTTGCAGACTGACAGTTTATCATGGCAATCTCTTTTGTTACATCCAGGAAATTCAATTAGAGCAAAAGCAGCAAAAAAAAAAAAAACTGTACTATGAGACAAATTACCACAGGGTCAAATTAACCAATGCATCCACAGAAATAATTTTCTGTGGTGTAATTAACACATATATCAAAGTAAGTCACACACACCTAAAAAAAAATAACTCCAACACTTAAGTCACTCAATCACATCTATGAACAAAGATTCAAAGGTAAGTTCTGGTACATGAAAACGTTGTGTACACATCTTGGTCACAATTCCTACAAGAACTAATTAAAGGGAGCCTGAGTGATATGATTTAAATAAGGACTGTACCTGTATTAGGGTTGTTTATTCAAATTAGATTTAGCTGTTCAATGCAGTGATTTAAATACTTATTCCTTTTTTTCATAACAGTCTATCTGGCAATCATATAATACATTGGCATGATTTTGAATGTATCAAACTAGTCAAATGCATCGTGCAGCCATGGGAAACATATTTTGAGCATTTAAAAATGAATTTAAGACAGCTGCATGTGATAGGAAGACTTAAATTGGAGTCCCACTGAGTTGCCAACATATAATGTCATCCTACCATATGGATTTGTTGGACTAATGAGGCACATGCTGGCCTGCTCTGTGGAATTTAAAAATCTAATGCAATGTACACTGACTGACAAGAATAAAAGACAGCTCAACTTGAAGAATTTCAAGTTTTTTTTTTAGGGGTAACCGACAGATGATTCGACTCACGGGTTTTCAGGGGTCAGCCCTAATATACATATTAGGCATTAAGCAGTTAAAGAATTGTCTTAAAAACTCATTAGTAGCCAGCCTGTGCAGTAAACCTGCCATTGAAGTGTTAAATTCATTCATATGAAATGAGGAATAACTACAAAACAACAAGATAGCATAAACAGGCGGACTCTGCCAGCAGTCATAACTTGAAAGTAATTTCTAAGTAAATTATGTTTTCATAACCAAATGATGGCCAAATGTATGAAAATGAAGCTAAGAAGAATGACAGTATTTTACATAGTGTCTGTTAAAGGTCAGCCTGTGTGAATGTGTCTAATAATCCTAAACAGTTCACATATTTGAAGTGAAAATGAAACAGATGTAAAAACAGAAGTCCAGTCCTCTCAGTGTACAAAGGACTTGTCGCTGAAAGAAGTCCCTAAGCACATGCACACACACACACACAACAATGTTAGCATTCAAGATATTTTCAGTCCTGTGCATGCTTGACTGTGTTTTTGTGTCTGCATATGTGATACACTCAGCTCAGGGAATATGTGAGCATTTCACACTAATTATAAAAACCTCTCTGCACACAATAAAACCACGTATCCGTTATCTGTTCCCCGGGGGAGTTTTGCCATTTTTGATCTATACCTACATGACAGCACAGCCTGAACCATATAGGATGCTTCATACCAGCTATTTTATATATTGTTTAAGTTCTTTTTTCTTTTGCAGGAGTTTTATGATCAAAATGAGCTGACATTGATGAATAACATAATGAAGAATTGTGTGTAACCTAGACTATGATTGTAAAACTCAATTATCTAGGAAAAACCAAAAAACAAATAATATTTCCATGTTGGGCCACATTTAATAAAACATTAATCCTACAGAGTTTCAGAAGATTAATTTATCTGATGACACTAAAACCCTTTGTGTGAAAATCATTAAAACAAAGTTCACATGGGGAACTTTCACTCCCTTCATATGATTAATATTCCATTGTGTTTATTACACAGCCAAGGGGCTGATAACAACAGCAGAAAGATATATAAAACCAATATAAAACCAATTTCATATTTTAAGCTAACTTGACTGATAACTGCGTTCTGCTGTAGTTCTGCCTCACAAAGACAAAGCCCGGCTTCTTTTGAGTATTCTCCGCTCAACATTATCTCTATAACAATATCATCTTTCTGTGCACATTTGTGTAAATTCTTCAAGTGTGCAGTGCAGTGTCAGTTTGAATTTAATAAGAGATTATCAACCATGCAGCATGACGTGCAGGCAAATAATTCCACTTCATAAATAATTAAACATTTTTATAATTCAGCCTTGCAGGGTAATGTGAGTGAACCTGCTGACCTGTTGATGCCCTCCCTTGTCTAAGATGAACAAATTACATTAAAGCCAGCTATGTTCTGTGAAATGGATGGACAGATTACCAGGACGGGCTAAAGCTAATTCCTGGCTAATTCTCTCCTGAGAGCTCAGTGACAGTATGAGCTGAGGTTAATTTAACTCCCTCTGTTCGTCCTTGCCTCTCGCTCTCACCTTCTGTTGAGCCAAAGTAGCCCCGCTTCTGGCTTACCTTCTTTTTGTATAAAAGTCATACTGAAGATAGAAGAAAGGCTTGAATGAAACTTAAACTTTCTGTCCATATTCTAAGCAGGTCAGTAACACCTGACTGGCTTGTCTTTTTTACAAAAAAAATAAAGGGGAACATTTTGTTAACATATAAAGTACTGTACTGTAGGCATTCCACGCAGGGAAAACCATACAAAATCACAAGAATAAGGAGAAGCTAAATTAATTTAACTATTAATATTCTTTGTGCATTTCACAACTATAGCCGTGTCTCCTGTAAATTTTAAGCAAATGTTGACGCAAAATTTTGAAATGTCCCATTACAGAAAATGTGACCTAGGGATGTTTCCATCAACTGGTTTAGTGCAAATAAACAAAGCTGCATAAACATACTTTTGTCAGAAGATGGCAGTGTAATGTATTGCTGTAGGCTAATCGGTAGTTCACAGTAGAAGAAGTAGAGAAAAAAACAAAACAAAAAAGGTTGCTAAATGGGACAATTTTGGCCACCTACGAGAGAAAATGACTTCAGGAATTTGATTCAAGTGAGCAACTTATTATTGTTCTTTCATGTCAGTTGGTCTTGACCGTCAGAGTGGAAACAGTTGATCAGTCACGTGAGTTAAATGTCAGCTTTGTCAGAATTTATTCAGAAAAATAAAAAAGCCAAAAATCACCTCAAGCGAAAGTGTTCATGAATTTTGGTGATTCCATCAAGCTTCTCTCATGTGAAGAGAGAAAGAAGAAATGACTTGATGGAAACACGGCTTATGGCTCATGGGATATCTTATTGTTAAATGCTAACATAACAATATTCATTTCATCCCTAATTCTGCTGATATAAAGACATTTCAAATAGTAGATTGTTAATTCAATTCCCATAATGGTAAGAGTGGGTATATCTGTGTGTGAGAGCTTAAGAAGCAGTCTACAACTACTCTTTATCCACAGCTGATACTACACCAAAGCAATTCAGATTATATCCTGATTTATAAGCCTCGAGCGTAAAGTCGTGTTTCCCAGGAGCCTTTTTCTGTTTCACAGATGCAGCAACTACAAACAGAGACTTTGTTGAAATAAACAGAGAAAATGTGTGTGGTTAGCATTCACAAAATTAACAGTCAAAAAGAGGAGTGCCGTCGACAGAACCTCAAATTATTGAACTGAAAGGGATGCCGGGGTACGGCACACAGTGTGATTCACAAGTGATCTCTGCTCAGTGCAGCTCAGAAATACCTCAGCAGTGAGAGCACCTTGCAGAAAAAGGTCTTGCTCAAATAAACCAATGAAGCAGAGAGGGAGAGACACAAGGAGAAGCCTTTGAGATACAAAAACTAGCACTAATAATGAAGTGAAGGAACACTCTGTTTCACACTTTCAGAAATTAACAGATGACAAAGAATGTTTCACAGAACATTTACCGTTTGAACACTATTCTGTCTTTCTGCTTCACAAAATGTTAAATTGCTACTGAGTTTACTGCCCTTATTCAAGTGGAAATAGTCAAAACAATATGCCCCGAGTCTGTAAGAGACTCCATATCTCCGTATACAATTTTGGCATCTTTCCCTGCTGGTAAGTAATGGAAAATATATTCGAGTATGTGTTGCCAGCAGTGCTGAGGGTCTGGGCTTTAAAAGATTTACATTCTGAACTCTCAAACACATTTCAGCTCATTCACTTAAAACCATTTCACAGACTGCTTCACTTCAAATCTCTCAGCTGTTGCATGGTGGCAAAGAAATACAGAGACATGAAATCTTGCCATTTCTTTCAAAGCTGTGAGACTTCGAGAGGCAGAAAAGGTGACAAGAGACGGAGAGAGAGAGAGGAAGGAGAGAGTGAGTCAGACTGTAAACACTTGGTTGGGGTGATGTTATCCAGCTGCCATGAAAACTGATCCGATGGCGAGCAAGTTCCAGCTGACCGCCGTGTCATGCACACACACGCACACACGAAGACACACACGCACACACACAACCTACTTTACTTACAGACAGGAACACAGCCTTACATTTGTTATGACACACATTCAACATACACACACAGGCATCAGGCATGTATATATCAGCACAAGCACACAACCAGTACAACCAGAGTTTTGATAGTGTGTGTGTGGGTGTGTCTGACTCTGTGTGTGTGTCTGTTTGGGGAAAGTAAAGAGGCGAAAAGCCACCGGGTTACTGGATCAAGAAAACATTCAACCCTTCAGAGCAAACACACACACCGACACACAAACACAGAGTGTAAAGCTACAGAAGCTTGAAATCAATCCTCCACACTTCTAACTGCAGCAGCCGGGGATCTCCCACCGCACATGTTAACACACACACAGTGTCCAACCTGCCTGCTAAGGCAGTATCATGCCTTAAAAAGTCCCATTTTGTACTTATTTCATTAGGGTGAAAGTGGTGATGTGCAGTGTCACTAAGTTTAGCTGTTCTTCCAAGAGACGCTTGTCCTCGTTGACTTAACAGCAACACTAAGAGACAGCCAACAGCACAGCGCCAGCAGATTGAAAAAAAAATATCCATTGTTTTATGAGTACCAGTGATTTAGCTTTATGTCAAGGTCATAAAAAAAGAGGCTACAGTAAAAAATACTTTATAACATACTGAAAACTTTTTGTCTGATGTTTCTATTTGAAAATGCTCTCTAACCTGATACGTTTCATAACAGTGGCCTTGTGCTGCACAGCAGGACAAAATCTTTTTTTAAATGATCAAGTGCAGCCGCTGTGGCCGACAATGTAGCATAAAGAGTTAACAGTGTGCAGGTTTTTATTCAAACCACTCGTTTCAGCAGGTGAGTTCATTGACAAGTTCTTTCCCTACACTTGAAAGGGTCTTGCATTGAAACAAAACCATGCAGACTGTTGGCTCTTCATGGCACGTAGATGGTCGCCACTGAGGTACAGAATGATGGTAATGTTTGCATGCAGAGTTGGCTCCTAGCTGCAGCATTAAAGGAACACTTCAATTGTGGGAAACACACTTATTCGCTTTTTGAGTTAAGTGTGAGATGAGAACATCAACACAATTCTCATTTCCACATGGTTAACACTGGTTTGGAGACAGAAGCTGCTGCTTTAGAGGTGCATATATGCAGATTTTTGTTACTTTTTGGCAAAGCTGGGGTCAGAGGGATGTCACACTTGGGAGTTGGCCAAGAGGAAGACGCCATATGCAAGACTGTTGCAGGGCTATGTAACGGGCTTCCTAGCTTTAGCTTATGAGGATTTACAACAAGCTAGATAAGCATAGCAGGTTAGCACACGAGCGTAACACCAGTCCAACACTAAACTTAGCTAATCTAAGAGGCTGCTGGCTTCAGCAAGTTCTCAACGGCAACACGGCAACAGTCATCAAGAAAGCCACGCAGCTCATTTCTCTGAATGTCAAACTATCCCTTTAAAAAAATGTTTTTCTGTTGCCTCCAACTCTCACTCATTTTGTATTAATATGGCTGAACATGCATGTACAGACAGCTACACATTTATTTCCCAACAATATCTGAGAAGGTCATATTTTAAAGCTTAACCTGCTACAAGACCAAGTGTCCACATTTATCAAAACACTTATCTATTCAACACCACTCCTTACCAGAGGATGGAGGTAAATGCACAATTTTGAAAGTGAAATTTGGGAGCTTGGGCTTGAACAGCACGCTTTTGGAATATGATCTGAAAACGCTCTCTGTATTGCTGCCTCCCTCTGTGTTACTCAGTGTCTCCCTGTTGCTCCTCTCTCCCTCTGAGAGGGAGATAAAGAGCATTAAATGAGAGAAGAAAGGAATGTGGTTCCATCACTATGTTTTTGTTAGGGAAAACTGTGCTTTTCCTTCAACATGATGTTCAACTTGATGTTCTTGACGCTGGATTCTCATCCCACTCCACCCACCTCAGCACATCAGAGCCTAACACCTAAGGCTACCACAGTGGGCTAATTAGAAGAGTACCGCGGCTACCGGTCCGATGAGGGCCTGTGTTTCATCAGGCTCTCATTTGCTCCTAAACCCCATTAACCTTTTGGACAGGCGGGTGCTTTGATATCTCAGCTGTTTACAGCTCCCCTCTGCCTTCTGAAAGCATTATGTTTCAGGTGCTTGGCTGACGGCAACAACTAAATATAGGCACTATGTAAGATTTCCCTGGAAAGGGACACACTCTAGGGGCAGGGGTGTGTGTGTGTCCAAACTTATGAGGACCAAATGTACTTAAGAAGATCAGCAGGAGGTGGAAAACCCTATAAAAAGAGACACTCACTTTCAAGTGCAGTTGGTTTACAGATATGAAGTTATGTTATGTAGTGGTTAAAATTAATGTGTGTGAGTCTGTAAAGCATACCTAATATAATTTATTACAGGTTATGAAGGTTTTTTAAATAGATTTTACGATTTAAATGTTGTCCATTTTAACTCAAGCTCCAAGGTTCCAATCAAATGCTTTAAAACCTTTGTCATTTATTATAAAACCACTTAAACTGAACCAATCACTGACACCTTATGTCAGTTCAACTTTCAGATCTACCAGCCCCCTATTCCTAATCTGTTTGGTCTTGTAAGTATGTGTCACTGCAAAACCCATCCAGCCTTGAAGTCCAAAATGTATATTCAGAGATAGAAATAAAAAAAACAAACTACAGTGAATGACTTCTGTAAACAGATCTGGGTCAACAGAGTCAAAGTATCTGCTCATCCCTCAGCCTGACCCCTCCACTATTCCTACACTATGTACATGTGAGTGTTTCAGTCAGGCATCGCACTGCGGATATTATTAATGCACTACTGTCATGACTATAAATACAAATCTGTAATGACAGATATGACATAGCTACATGTTTAGGGTTTGGTTTACACGATAATTTGAGCTGAATGTGTGTGTATGTGGTCTTGTACATCTATGATTGTGAGGACCACTTGAGGTTTTACTCTGATAATAGGCTTGGGCCTTATCACAGCATTATGGTAAGGGATATTTAAAAGTCAGGGCCTTAAGGTTTTCAACACTGTCAAAAAAATAGATGCTGCTTCTTCTATTAAACTGACAGGGAGACACTGTATTGTGCACAGAACGCACCACCAGCGGTCAGTCTCTAGTGGTGGAACAGACACGAGTGCTGTAATAACGTTACTGTTAAGAAAGTGAAAGTCCTCTGTTCCTCTTAGGAGCATTTTCACTTTAGTCCCAATGTTAAAGGTGATCCAGCCATCACGGACCAAGCTGTTTTTGGATGACATTTTATTTAGCAACTTTAAAGATCATCACGAACTGCATGTAGAGCCAGTAGATTTTGACATTATACTCAGTGAGTTAACGATTTATTTCACCCAAACCACTGTTTACTGTTGTTGTAAGAGTGGACCGTTTATCCCAGACGAGTTTGGTGAGTTCTCTTTTGTTTCTGTTGAGTTCAAGTGTGTTCATCAAGTGTGTTGATGAGCTAACAACACAACTAAGCCCACAGTTGTGATTTTGTGTGTAGCAGGAAAAATGTGAAAGAATATTTCCTTGACAAGATCTTCAAAAATACATCATATCCAATGAACCTCACTGAAAAAGCAGATACCAGCCAAGCCATGTGAAGACATTTGTAATAGTCCTCTAGTTTCAATGTGTCATTGTGGTTTTGGGGCTAGATTTAACTGTTAAGATTACCGAAAGGCATTTTGTTGAGATGATTAAAAGTAAGGGTGATGTTGGTCTGGGCCCTCACAAGTATAGGATTGCATGTGTGTTTGTATGAGGCTTTTGGAGTGAGTCTTACCTGTGCCTTTGTTGCGGTCCACAAAGCAGTACTTCAGCTCATATTCTTTCAAAATTTCATGGACTTCCTACAAAGAGACAGAAAGAGAGAAATACAAGACTTCAGCAACCAAATCATCAAAATGCCAGAATAACCAAATGTTCAAAAGCTTGTTCAAAGACTAACCAGAATTTTATTAAAAATAGTTTGTAATTTGTCAGAATGAATCACAAATGTCCAAATTACCAAGCTAATGTCTTTAAAATTACATATTTAGTGTGACAACAGGTGATAAGTCTGACTCGTGACAGTAGTTTAACTGAAAGACAGAATATTATTGAAAACTGTTTTTTATCAATAATAACTAAGTATTCATATATTCACTATGACAGCTTGAATTTAGATCAATCTTATAAAAAACGATTTCTGCTCATCAAACTGATGAGACCTTATTTGCTGACACTTGAAAGAACTCTTTTCGTTCACGGTAAACTCTTTGATCAGAGACTTCCCCAATTGCAGTAATTTGTCTCTAACTGGCAATTATGTTTTTTTTTATTTTAAAGTCTATTTTTAAGATGAAAAGCTTTCGATCTCCTGTCAGGCTCGTAATCACATCAGCCCACCACACTTCACTTCAATCCACATGGGGAACACACACAGCTGCATATCAAAGTAATACATCTAGAACTTATTTTTTTAAAGTACAGTGTCGTCCACTCTCCTGAAGAAACGTTTTATATTGTCTCTTTGGTGAAACTATATAATGAAGTGAGAGAGATGCTCAGCAAGAGATCCTCACAGCCTGTCTGAGTGTGTTATGAACTCCACGGCAAACCGTTCGCCTTGGTACCTTCCTGATGGGTTTCACTGTCATGCAGCCACAAAGTCTTCACTGCATTCAAATAAAAGACAGCACAAAGTGTTCAGAGCTTGGCAACAAGTGTTTTTCAGATCCTCCTGTGATATGAGCAACCTTGTGGATCCAGTCACAGCCGAAACCTGTCCAACAGTTCCAGACTGAATAGGAGCACAGTGAGTGTAGGCGCAAAGACTGAGCAAAAAAACAAAAAATAAATCAGTAACCAAAGCGCTAAAACAACCTGCAAGCCACAGTCTAAACTGCATGGCACTGGAAAGGTCACTTCAGCATACAGCAATTATTGTTAAGTGGCGCCAGAGACAAGATGTAATGGTCAGTCTACATCAGACAGGACTTTCAAACTGTTTATCTTCTGGTGCCGGCACACTGAATTTACAATGAACATTTTGTCTCTCCTTACTTTTCATACTTTGTCTCATTATGTTACCATCCATTTCATTAAAACTTTTGAAATGCAGTAAATAACTGTGAATTGCATGCATTGTCAAGAGCTGGTACAAAGGAAATACATAGTGTTTATAAATAGGCCTGAATGTGAACAAAAAGAAAGTAAAAGTGAAACAGTCTTTAAAGAATTGATTAGTACTTGGGAGGTATTGTCAGCTAATGTTGGCAAAAATCCTGTGCTTTCATTTACTGTCAGCTAATGCTGCCCGTGTCCTGTGCTTCCATTCAAGGGTGAAAACAAAGAAATGAACTTTGCAGTATTGTCATGTAACAACTCATGGTGATACAATTATCACCTTTCACATGAGAGTGAAAGCAGGTTTGACATTTCCAGGAGGTTGAGTGGACAGATGCTTCATAGAAACATTTCAAATCCCATTTGTATGTGACAAATGGGATTTTTATTAAGACTCAATCTACCTCAAGTGGACACACAATGATCAGGTGTTTTAAGATGTACATTTTTCTCTTTTCCGCCCTTTCTCTCCAACAACTATCCGGCCCACTCATGTACACAGAGCAGGCATGTTCCATATCAGTGAAGGCCATGCTAGGCAGCCCACACTGAGGGTCGAGCTCGCTCGCCCATAAAATCTGAGCTGCAATCCCTGAGAGAGACAGAGAAAGAGAGGGAGAGAAAGGTGATGAAAAGAGGTGTTTTGTGTGAGATTTTTGCTCCATATTAACTATCTATCTGCTATAAGAGGGGAACCAGAATTAGTCTAAAGGGAGAATTAAAAGAAAGCACCTGAAAAACAATCATTTTCATGATAATTATTTGTCTCTAACTGAGTCCTTACCTTACTCTTTTAAAAAAGGGAAAATATTTCAACTAATTGATGACACAAAGTACATTTCTGCACTAGAACCAAAACAAAACTTCAGAGGCTGTAGCACACTCAGTTGTATTGCTACAGAGAAGGTGTTTGTATCATTTGAAACTAGATGATCCATTGATATGAACTGCCCCGAAAGGGGGCGAAATAAAGCTCCAAAGTTAAGCTAAATTTTAGTGAGAGAAAAACTGGAGGGCCATTTTCAAAGGGGTCCCTTGACCACTGACCTCCAGATATCTGAAAGAAGCACCCATGTGTCTCCCCTTTACAAGGATACCGACTTAATGCTAATTAGATGCAGTTTGGGATAGAAACCACGCAGTCTTTCTCATGCAGTACAAATGTGTTATTCTAGCCTACTGTATTTGAGTATTTCTGCATATTGGGGCTACTGAACAGTCTAGGAATTGCAAAAATTGGGTATCACTAGAAAGCTGAGTCTCCTGTGGATAATATCTGCTGAATTGCTGCGTTACAAATGCCTTGATTGGTTAGTTATTCTATTGTGTGACTCAAACAAGTCTGATGCATTTGAATAGAGAATTGATGGATATAAGGGCTTCAGTTCCCCGTGGAAAGGGTTGTCTGATAGTAAAGCGTTGAACATGCTCTAAAACTAATGTATATTTAAGCACATATTGAATACTTTACATGGGCCTTTTTTTAGGTGGTTGAAATACATTTTGCTGCTGCCCCGTCCACAGCAGTACTCCGCTTAGCTTCTGTGCTGGTACTCCAGCATGCTTATCCAAACTGGAGGCGTGCTGAACGCCATCTACTGCAAGTAATACACCAGCTATGGATCAGGACCTCATACAACCCAACCCATCCAAACTATCCCTTAAGGGGTCAATTACAGTCAAAAATGACTTATAAGATTATAGTTTTTCCCCAACTGAACAAAGTTTCAAGGGAGATTCTAACCATTACAATGCCAACACACATTAATTCCATTAAAATACAGGGCTGTAGACAATTAAACAAGGCAAATACAACAAGAATAAAACAGGATTAAACTATTTAGATCAAAGCATGCCTGTACCTAATGTGTGAGGATTTAAGCAAAGTGGTTTAAACGGTTATTGCCAACCAAAGCTCCCTTTCTTCCTCTATATCTGCTTATCCCGCTGTTCCAATGTGCCCGTGTTTCTATTCTCTTGATGCTCTGTACTTCTACTGAATCATTTTTTGAGTTTTTTTTCCAAATGCTTGCTTCCTTTCTCCAGCCACAACGCAGGTTTCTGGGGGGTAAAGCTCAGCTTTTGATCCTGAGCTTCATGCAAGAAATAATTAGGGAAGAAAATGAGCGACAAAACAAGATTTTACATGAGAAATCAAGTAAAGTGCTGTGCAAAAAAACAATGAGAATGAATGCTACCAGATTCCCCCCAGTAAATTATAGTTATTGCTGTTCTGCACAGGACATAGACATGCAGAGTACTTTCAGTTAGACAAGGTTGAATTATACCACTTGGCGTTCATTCTCTCTCTGATGGTGTTTTATCACTCGTCCCTGTGCTATCCTGCACTTAAATCGAGCTGAACGTTTGTCTCTCACAGCACTGGCACATTACAAGACACTTAAAGACTATTTTTAGGAGTTCAAACAACCCCGCCTCTCCTCTCAGCCACACAATTTACCAGTTGAGCACACCATGCCACACGTTTTTTTTTATGATATTCCAGTTTGTTTCGCCCTATTTCCTTTTTACATTTCATGTTTTAATGTTCTTGTACTTTCAAGACGTCCCTTCACGCTGTTCTACGATGTTCCACTTTGTTTCATTGAGATTCCCACTACGCTATTTCTACAGCTTCCTAATTAACACTGCCGTAATAGCAAGGCGACGCTCACGAGTGTTTCCAAACAGCCACTGGGCTCAGGAGGAGACAGTGAGAGGAAACACTCGTACTCCCCAAACTGCAAGACACCCTGATTTTATATTTTGAGACAAATAGAGCTACACTTCTTTCTTTTTACCACAGCAGAGATGGATACAGTTACCATAAACCTTGACAGACTTTTAACATCATTGCATATTTAAAAAGACACCTGTCTTGCCCCTTTGCAACTCTTTATGACCGACAGCAAATAGATGGAGAACCTGGACAGTATGTGGGCAGAAGCATCAGGACAAGCTGTTTCCTGTTCAAGCCTGCTCTACAGAACGCTCCTCTATATGTCAAGCTGTTCTGTAATCTAACTAAGCATGTCATTCTGCTGTGCTATACTGGTCCCAGTGTGTGACTGAGTGCTTTAAGTACATTTCCAGCAAGTCCAGTCAGTACTCCAGCACCAGCCTCAAGCCCAGGGCCAGTTTCTGCACACATGCACATACTTGGTGTTGTATTAAAGCATTCTGCCCTGAGAAGAAGGGTTTGATAAGGAATGTGGTAGCAGCCTGCTCTGACACCTGGTAATTGTACATGGAGCTCAGGGAGGCAGAGTGCAGTTTCATGAAGGAACATGAAATCAGCTTGACAGGTATCAACATATGGGAACTGTGAGCATTCAGCTCCATACGTCCTGAACCCTGCTGCTGACGCCAACTGTTTAACTGTTATTCACTGACCAGGGGCTGTGACGCAAATTCACCACTCACCACCTCAGCATTCACCTCACTTTTTATCTAACTTTAAGCTACTGCTGCTGTCCACACACATTTTGTTTAAGCTGAGTCAAGCTTTTGTATCTCTGTGATACAAAAAGCAGGTTTTCATTATCGAGCATACTGTCTGTACTGGTGTTGGGCAATATCTACCGAAAAGGCGTATGACAATGTCCACAGCAAAACATTGCAGTGGATGACATTGTTGTTGTTTGTGTACTTTTATGGATGCATGTTGATACTAAACACTATTTTTTATTTTTGCCACTTTCACTCCCTATATGTGATGCATGCAGGCCAACAGACCTGTTATGAGAGCAAATCCACAAAAATATGCAATAATCAACCAGCAGACCTGAACTGCAAACCTCCAATTTTATGCATACAGTAGGATGATTGGGGTGACTGAAGTTGGGACAGGTGAGTTTAAACCACAATGTCGGGCTCAGTATTTAATGGCTGACAGCCTTTAGTGACGGCCCAACTATAGTCTGTACAGAGTTAGACTAGAATATAGTTCAGCGAAGATAGACATATCATCTTTTGCTGTGTCACAATTCAGATACTTTCCTCAGTAGTACACTGAGTATAAAAGGCTTTGGCGGAACTACCGGATGCCGCCCTCTGAGTCTATGTGTAAGGTTTCCAAACAAATATGGTCATGTGGGGTATACCCCGGTCGAATTCCAGGAAGGTATAAAACGCTCAAGTCTAGTGTGCATTATGTACGTTATTGTTGTTACAAAACCTTCACATCCATTGTGCAATTACTGGAAGTTCAGGAGATTTACTGCTGATAGTAAGCCACAAACATCAGGCACATCAGAAGTAATTCAAGCCAGACTGATGATTGAACCCAACAATGGCTTCTGTCCTTCAACAGTATAGTGGTACTTGGTGAAAAAAGCATGTATAACTTAAATGTGAGCAGTGTGGAGTTAGCATTTATAATCACCACCACTGCAGCTTCTTCACCAGCCATTTTCACAAGGCTATGCAGCACAGATGCTCGGTGACCATTCAGGGTGAGAAGTGTCCAGCCTTCCACAGTTAACTTTTCAAATGTGTGATAACACTACATGTACTTAAAATAGCAAGTGTAGGTACAGAAGTACCTACACAAGCATTTGTGTCTATGTGGTGAAGGGTGTTACAGGTTGGAGAGGCTCGTAGATGAGCCGGCACACCCACCTCCAAAACCTAAATCCTGTTGATCCAACCTGCCAAAAACAGCTTGTCACTCCACTTTTCCTTACTATAATGGCTCACTGCTGCTGCCTGAATTAATACCAAGTCACTGGACTCCTTCATTCAGGTTAATAAGCCTTCTCATTCACTAATCTCAATGCAAACTGTGTTGTCTCCTGTGGTGAACTTGATTTGGTCAGCTGAAGCCCTGTCTTAAGAGAATGCTTGGAAATCTATCTCTTTGAGATTAATTACTCACCTCATGTGTGTTCTTTCTCTCAAGCGTTCTTTCCTTCTCTCTCTCTCAAGAATACAAAAAGAACTGTTGCTTGCCATGCACTTCTAATCACCTGCTGCAGCCTTGTGGCACTTGTGTCAGGAGGAATGTGGAACTGAGTGCAGCAGCACTTATTCTTGAAGGCTTCTCTTTCTACCTCATTTGTATGCCACTTTGGAAAAAAGCATCTGCCAAATGAATAAATGTAATGTCAGTTTAATCCAGCTTTCTGTTGGGAGAAGACTTCATACGTTTGTACAAGTATTAAAGGCATAGTCACGTCAACATCTCAGAGAGACATCTGTGCACATGCAGCCCAGAGAAGCTTGTTCTAGCCCCAAAGCTACACATTACATTTTTTGCCTAATGTAGATTGGGCAAGAAAGGTGCCTTGAGCAGAGCCATTAAAACAAACTAAATTGCATTTGCCGTTGTCGTAACAGACGACAACACTGTTTCGGACTAAAGTGCTGCCATTAAGCTGAAATGTAGAGGTGGAGATGTATGCATATCTGTTGACAAGATGAAGAACCAGACAAAAACGAAAAGATACTTTCCCAGCATTGGCACAAGTCGCTGCTCCTGAAAAGTAGCAATTTTATCACTTTCACATCCACTATGTGCTATGGGCATTAAATGACAGCAGTGAAAGAGACCTTCGTTCAAACAGATGACATCCAACTGGCCTCCACCATGTTTTGCTGTCTTTAAACAGGATACTGTATCCTTAGCAGCACTTTAAGTATTTCAAACATCCCAGAGAGGTGAAATCACATCGTGAGATTAATATACTTTCAATGAAATGGCAAATCTCATGCAGCAACTGTGCTTCCACTCAGTTTCTACTGTCAATTTCCTGCAAAGAGCAAAGAGACAGCAAATTGGCTTTCAGATGGTCTCTGTGTTGTTTTGACCCTTCTATCTGTCAGCTGGTTTCCCAGTTCAGATATTTCTAATTCCTCCGCTGCACCCTGTAAGTCACTCTAAGGCAAATCATATTATCTGCAGTGTTAGTACAAGGTGATGTAAATGTAGGGTGAGAAAGCCAACAGGAAAGAGACGGGAGAGACTGTGTTTCCCCAACACCTGTTCATCTATTGCACACACACACTCTCCCTCTGTCTATCTTTCTCCCTTTGTCCTGCTCTCATAAATGAGATGGCTTACAAACACAAACAGGGCCACAGTGGGAAAGTGAGCTCCCATTTCCAACTCTGTGAGTGTGTCCGTGGGTGAGAGAGAGGGAGAGGAGAGGAGGGGATTAGGGGACAAACACACTCTGCATGGCCTCCTTACTGGCAGGGACTGTGTCCTTGACCTACTGATGGAGTGATATATGCATCAGAGTGAGAACAGAGGATGAAGCCAATGACTGCCACACATATACGCACAACACTACTAAGGCTGGGACAAGTATTGTATGATTCATACAGACAAAAGTTCGACCTGTCGAATGCAAATATTACTGAAGACATTTTTAATTTTTTCCACTCATTCCATTTCAAAGTGGTTGTAAGACAGTGTTTGATGGAAAACAGCTAAAGTTGTCCATAATGAATGCATGAATGGGATCAATCAGACTGTGTAAAATGTTGCTGTTTGTAGTTGCTTCCAAACAGACATAAAACATCTAACAGATGCATTCAGATATAACACATCATTTAACAATTTCCTACTTATTCATTGGAAATAACAACAATGCATCTCTAACAGATCCAAAAAACTCTGTTTTACATATTTGTTCTGAGCCAAGCTTTGTGCATGACGGTGTGTGTGTGTGTGTGTGTGTGTGTGCGCGCGTGTAAGTGTGCGTGAGTGTGAGACAGGTGGCTCAAGCCATGCACAGCACTGATCGCTGGCCTTTTACATGGCTGCCAGGACCAGGAGAGCTTCTTAGAAAACGTGCACGCTCACATATTGAGAACAGACGAGCATTAATACACACGAGCGCAGACATTGTTTTTTCCTTTCTCTCTCTCTCAAGCACACTCTGAGAGTTTTCACACCTTGTATGTTAGTTTAACACCCTTTCTCTGCACTGGTCGAATTCCTCAGTTTAACAAGTTTGTTTTGATTCCTCTCCTTCTGTTCTCTTTAACGCTTTCTGTTAATCCAGGGTATCTCCTTCTCTTTCTCCCTGCCTCCTTTCCCTGTTTCTCTTGTCCTTGGGCCATTTGTTTCCTTTTGCTTTCTCCTGTTTTTACTCTCTCTCATTGCCGGACTGCCTGGTTACATTTTCATGTTACCATCTAAGAGGAGATGGAGAATACAAATAGAGGACACAGAATTAGATGAGTGACCCTCTCTCTTTTTTGCCCTAACATAATGGTTAACAGTGATATGAACTTTTCTATTGATGAATATCAATTCACTTCCGGTGGTTTGTTCTTTTCGTAGAAACAGATGATGCCTTAAGCAGGAGCAGGGATTCAAACCAATATCGAACCCCAGCAGACTTTTAATGTAGCAGTACAGCACAAACACAGCTCAGATACCATTTTTTCACACTATTCACCAGTGCAGAAGGTTTATATGCTATGGAAATAGCTATGAATTTACACATGTGCTTGGGCCACCTTTTTGGATTACCAGTTTATACCGACTTAAATCAATTCCCCGGTTGTACAAGGATCAGTATGTTTGACGTTTTTTTACATAAGACTGACATGACACCTGTCATGAACTTGTCAAAATCTTCATGAATGTTTATGAATATTGTCATCAAGTGCAATTTGGACAATTAATCCTAATGGCCAAATGGCACTTAATAACAGTCATAAAGTCTCCTGTAGACATGTTCATGACAGGTGTTATGTTTGTCTCTTCAAATAAAATGGTTCTTAAGGATATACATGAAATGTCCCTGCTATTAGCTTAGCAACATACATAAAAAACTGCCATTGCAATTCTTACTTCTTCTTACTTGACTGACTTATTTAAAGATAATAACAGATAGACTGGTCAGTGGCTACGCTACACACCTTTTAGGTACCATAAATTGGGGCAAAAGTACTGCATGCAGAGACCTATAAATAATTTGAACCTAAAATATTGAAAGTATATTAAGACCACAATACATAGCACAACATACAAGATTCATCCTGCTATGATATGAATGACAAAATGCTTTTCCACTGGAGCTTGGCCTTAGCATCTCTGCCATTATTCATGACTTTCTGAACAAATGTTTTGAAGCCTGGAGCTCACTGTACTGATCACTAACATCCTTGTCAGTTACTGGAGTCAGAAAATCTCAATTTCAGGAAAACATTGGAGAAGTGTGGGTCGGAGCTTTGGTGGCACAAGCTAGTCATCATCGTTAGGTGTGATCAACCCAGTCAAAGAAAACAGAAGAGACTGCTCTTTACGCCTTAATAACGCCTCAATAAAACAATATCAAAATCACCAAGATACCCATTAGAGGAAATGAAATAACCTATTTAGACTTAATTTGTTTTGTGGGGGAAATGTACTCTCTTCATATTTCATCAGGGGAATTACAGAGTTTTCTCTGTCTCTTCCATTTTGCCAGTTACAATCTTAGAAGGACAGCATCATAGCTGTCGTTGTTTGTCCATTTCACTTATTTTAAGAAGATAGTTAATCTGATTTTAGAACGGATACAAGCAGAGGGCTGAGGGAAGCAGGTGGCTTGCCCTAAGACAGGACCGATTCTGCTGGCACCCAGTGTGACCCCACTTCCCTTCCCCATCCACACCCACCCGTCATGGCTTGGCACTGGCCCTGAAGCCACAGGGCTCAGATTGGAGGTCATTTTCCCAACTGAGCCAGCAGTCACTTCTTACATATCAACAGAATCCTGCAGACTTCAAGTCAAAACATGTTTTAAGAATACTGTTATTTTTGTTTGCCACATGATAAATACTGTATAAAATAAGTTGATGTAGTTACCATGACATAAATGTTGGTTTTTGGACCCAGAAAGGAAAATCTTTAGACAAGAAAGTGGAATAGCTAGCCAGCTTGTTTAGCAAGAATGGCTCCTAGTCTCCTTTAATCTAAGTTCAATTTAACGCTAGCATACTTGGCAACCAATGTATTAGAATTAACTTTGCTGAACTGAAAACACACTGTGAAAGGTGCTGTAGTCGTGGCTTGTGGATCAAAACGTAGCCGTGACCAAAAGCAAACCCTGCTGCTTTATCATCTATTTTTTTTTGCTAAATGGGAGTATAGTTTACAAAATAAACATTGAGCTCAAATTAGCAACTGTGACCATGAAATCATTAAGAAAATGTTTACTGAGGTAAGAAATCAAGTGAGAAGTAGAACTTTAATTTGCAACCAGTGGTGTTGCCCCCTGATGGTCATTAGAAAGAATGCAGGTATATTGCACTTTAGCATTGAATTCACATTTCAGGCCCAGATGTTGATGCTTGAATTTAATCAAAGTGTGTAAAAGTGGTTACACAACGATAGTAAAGTATTTGAGCTGTATTTATCAGCAGTGTGAGATGTGGTAAATCCTGGCTTCAGGTAAACTAGATAAAACATCCTGAAATTATTACTGTGCCTGATGGTTGAACACTCTATTTTCATCTATTTTCAGGAGGTTACAGCACTTACTCCACAGTGTGGCTTTGCATTAATGTTCGAAAACTACACTTTACTGCAACTCTGCAACTGCAGAGATATGTGGAGACTGGCAGAGAAGCTCTCAGACGTAAAAGCTAAATGGCCTCTTGTAGTCATTTATACTCGTAGGCGCCAGTGAAAGCACAATGCACATCATCAGGCTGGATGTGGAAAGACTAATGTCTTCTTCTGCACTCGCATTACACACTTTTGTTTCATTACTTATTTTAAACAATCAAAGAGTCAAATTCACATTACCGTACTAATCATTTGGATTGAAACATGCGTTTTCTTTTTTGTTTTTCTGTCAAAGCACTTTGTATATGCTGTTTTTAAAAGATTCTAACTACTTTATAACTTCTACATTAAGTGACTGCCAAAACAAAGGTAAGCCTAACTTCAATACAGAAATGTTTCTGTTCATTTGACTCAACATAAAAGGTTTAATGTCGTATGAATATCAATAACTGTAAAATGACATACTGTAGACTGATTTCTGCTACAGGCTGTCTTGCTAGCTAATAGAGAAATTTTGCATTTCGACAGGGGGAAGATTAATTAAGACATTTTGGGTTAAAAAAAAGTTCTCTTTTTGTATTCCATAAAGGCCTACAATACTGACATTTGTGTCTCTTTTTTTAAAAAAAATTTCCAGACAGGATGACAGATCCCATTGTTCCCTGTGGATAGAATAAAACTCCTGAAAGTGATTTATGAAAATAAACCCTTGACATGAGGGAGGATGGATGGGTCATGCTGATAACTCTGACTTTGCCACCAGCATCTTGCAAGAGAAATGTAAATCCATCAGACTGAGAAATAAGCAGTATTTACACACCGGTCATCACTTCCTGCATGCTTTTTTGTTCATGGGTGGAACTTGGCATGACTTTCTCTTGTTATTCTTGTTTGACCTCTCTCATTACTGAGGTGTTTGCCCCTGCAGAGCTGCCACTACCTGGATTTTATGTTTATAAGGACTTTACTGTTGATTACAATGTGCATCTTCTGTGTAATCATGAAGTGTTGAGGTTTCACTTCATCTCACTTGATTTGTGGAACAAAAGCACTCAACTCCAGCTGCCTGTGTTTGCTGCTGCTAAATGAACATCAAGCATCCAGAAATCTAGCAAACAGGAAAACCTGCAGGATCCTGAACAGGGTCAAAGCCCCCCCTCCCCACCTGCTGTCTCACACTAACCACACACAACAATGACCTTCCTGTCAAATATGTGTGGTTACAATTACAGTCTTTCAGTAGCTTATATTAAAGTAAAAATTAAAAATGATTTTGTATTGACTTTACGACACAGATGGAGCTTTTAATTCTCCCTCCAGGCACAAAAGTATACTAAAATACTCCACTATTATTCATGTTTTATTTTGCATGGTTTCTCTCCTTTCTCTCCATACCTTAATCATGCCGTACATCCAGTAAATAAACAGACTATCAACTATTTTGCGTGCCCTGGTTGTACCAGCAGTAGCAAGTCAAGCAGGTGCGTCTTGAACGCCTGCAGCACGAACATCTGCAAAACTTTGAGGTGACTAATGCTCCAGTAAACAGCTAAATCACAACATCATGTGTGCGCACTGGCTCGTAAGTGACGAAGGTGGTGAAGGCTGCCCACTGTCAGAGGGGCAGATTTCATGAACATCTGCTACTGACACACACACACAAGCACAGAAACACATCACACACACACCACAGCATGTAAACCGAGAGGAGGAGGTGGTTGGAAGGAGGAAAACTCAGGCACATGCTGCTTTGTGACATTTACATGTATTTGTGTTTACCTGTACATATGCAAACACAATTGTGCGCGCACACACACACGCACACACACACACTAGCGCCTGGTGTTCAAATAACATTATTATGTGCACATGCACATCTAGCAGAAGTTTTGTGTGTTTCTGAGAAACTGAATAATTCAAGAACTTAGCAGAAGTCCTTGGAAGCTAACCTCCTCCCCATGCACACAAACACACAACCCACATTTATTTTACCCTCCAGTGCATCTGCAAATATGTTTTTACACTACGTGCTTGGATTTGAATAAACATTATTTCTTGTCCTTTTTCAAATTCCAGCTGGAGTCTGGGGTGCACAGTTGGGGTTCAACTCTCACCTACTTCCAACTTTATTTTGCATATGAGAAACCTGTGATAACATGTAGGAATGAGTTGTAACAGCTGATTCCATGTTCAATTGATCTTCTGGTAGGAAAAAGATCCAGATTCACTATGCTCTCACACCAATCTCAATATCATATCAAACCATTCATCTCCGCTGAATGGCAATTTTCACCAGTTAAAATGTCTAAAAGTTGTTTGAGTCTAAAAAATTGGTTCAAGTGATGTTGCTGGAGTTGTGGTGTTAAAAAAGTTGTGAGACTGAGTTGTAAATAATTATTTAAAATACAGGCCTCTGCTTGCCAAACAGTAATGGCAGCTCCAGGAGGAACCAACACTAACACTAGTGTAAAGCAGCAATAAATGAAGGAGAGGCAATCACAAACATTAAAAATAAATGGCAGCATGAAGAGCCAAAAGAACTGTTGAGTTCATGTGATAGGATGTTGTCACTATCACTATTGTACAACAGCACATAGAATCGAGAAATTTGGTGATCATGTCTCAATTTAGCATAATCTCCAAGCTCAGCTTTCATGCATATCAGTTTCTGTATTTTAATACTGAAACATATTAGACCTTTAAAATTACAGCAGGTAGCATGTAAAAGATTAGTATGCCACACATGTTACTCTAATGTGTGAGAGGCATACCAACGTTTCTGCTGCTCATCTCATTTACAGGTTATAATTGGAGGTTTTGAACATTAATCGAGCTGCCACCAGGAACTCACAGTTTCTGCCTTCTCAGCCAACAAAAACTGACACACATCTCAATTGAATCTTTACATTTTTAGTGATTTCTAGCTTTAGTTACTTGAAAATATTGAAATTTAAACATGATTATATTCATTATTTGATTTAGAATGATTTCAATAGTGGTACTTAAAGTATTCCAGCAAACTATTGATTTGACAAACTGCTGTAGGATGAGCAGCATTAATGACTCCTATTTGAGGAGGATAGCATGAACATTTTTTCCACTTTTCAACAACCTCTTTCTATTCTCTTTCCTTTATGCTCTTCTTTCATGCCTCCTCTCTTTCCTCTCCTCTTGGCCAACTCTTCCCAATTCCCGTCTTTCCTTTCTCCTTCCTTTTCTTCCGTCCGCTGTTCCCATCCCCCTACTTCTCTCTGACATGAAGACTGTCAGCAGAGCCATATATCTGACACAGCGCACCGTGGACTCCACACACACGTACATATATCCAATTTACGATATAGTGTTCACTAATGGAGCAGAGGGTATGAGGGGAATGAAAGATGGAGTCTGCTGGGTGTTGCTGAGTCCATCAGACAGGTTATATAAGACAGTGACGAGGACTTTCCTACAACATAGATCTATAACCTTATGAAAGATACCGTAATGTCAACACCAGCTCTATTATTATCACTGGATTCCTGTACAGGACCAACCAACTTCCAAGAGCCCCGTGTGGTTTCAAAATTATTTTTCTAGTCTGACCAACTGCTGAAAAACCAAGAATATTTCATTTGCAGCTTTATAAAACAGAGAAAAGCAGCCAACCTTACATTTGAGAAGCTAAAAAGAAAAAATATTTCAAATACTTGTGTTGGAAAAGAAACCTTTTTATCAGCTTGTTAGTATCTTCCTGTCAATCACACAATCAATGATCTTTTCAGGGCAGGCCAATTATTTATTGGGCTTTCAGAGATTTTTATATCGTAAGTTAAAGCATCAAAGAACTATTTCCCACGTGACATGATGATATCAGCTGGCTAACATAAGCAGCTGAGAGATGACGCACTAATTTTTTGCCAGATTTACCATCACTAGCAAAAATGAGTTATCCTGACTCTCTGTATATTAGGGTTACTTTAACCTGATATTGACACTATATTTATAATATTTCCAGTGCTTACTCTTGCAATTAGATTGTCCTTTCTGGCAGGGAACTAAAGCAGTTATATCCTTCTACCCAGCACACACAGGAGCTGCTGGTCTACCGAGAGGTCCACAGCAGCTTGGCTTCATGCCGATAGTCCTGTCCACTCCTCTGAACTGGGAGTGTGCCAATCTTAGGAGTTCCTATGAATCAGTACCTTCAACAGCATTTTAAAAATCTGAAATTAGTAATGTTATTGATTTGCTGACTGTGGAAACCAACATCACTGCTTTTGACTAATGGCTGAGTGGGCGTTTCCATTTGGAAAAATAAACTAAAAGAATGCAGATGGATTCAGCCTTTAAACTCAGTTGCTGATATACAGTCATCAGCTCAGGCTCTCCTGTGATGGTACATTTCTACAGTAAAGGATGCAGCAACTGGAGCATTTAAAACAACAACACACCTTTAAAAACTGTTCACATGTTTAATTCTGATGTTTGTTATATTCAGAGTGATGGGATTTGTTGGATTACTAATCTATCTCTGGAGAGTACGTAGCCTGGGCTTCAACCTATTCACTACCAGTCAGTAACTCATAGCTTGTGATGTCGAAGAGCCTGAACTACTCCTTTAAATGAACAAATCCGTGTGGCACATTCAGCAGGGCAGGCTTCATGCAGCTCTGCTCAGGCTCACTACACATATCACACTCAATCTGACACATGAAAAATGTGGAAAATACGGAGAGAGAGAGAGAGAAATTCCACCTCTGTTGCTTCACCTGATCCAAGTGACTTTTCCTCTCTCTCCCGTTTCTCTCGTTTCTCACAAACACCATGCAGTTGCACTCTTTCACACTCAACATTTCTCCCCTAAAGCACACACACACACGACAGAGTGCTGGATCTCCTTGGCAGTGTGCCTCTTTCTAAGAATGTTTGGTGCTACAACCCTGAAGGAATACGCCATCAGCTCCTTCGACACTCTGCCTCATGAAAGCTTGCATGCTGACTCAAGTGATGAATGACACTTAGGAGTAGGAGAAACCACAAAGGGCTTTAAGTTATAAACAGTGAAGCTACTCTGTGGTGCTTGACAAGAAACATGCATACATGCATGTACGCTTAACATAAAAGATAAACCAAAACAGCATGATCTGCTGTTAAGGAATATAATTATAGCAAACGACATGTAAAGTCAGAAATCGTATCTGAGTTAGCTGAAAAAGTTGTAACAGTTGTTTACATTGTTCAGCACAAGTGATAAGGGAGATGACTGAAATTTATGCTGCAAGAAGTAACAAGAAAGAAAAAGCAGAATGAAAGCAAATGCACCCGGACAATGGCAAAAACATAAGTGCATATCAATGCACTGCTCCATGCAGGGAAACTACCCAATAATGTAGTGGTGAAAAACTATAATGTCAAGCCGATGTTCATTAGAAAACAAACACCCACATCAACAAAAAGCAACTCTGCTTTGTGACTTCACCAATTTAATTTAACTCGCTTGTTCTTGATGTAAGAACAGGTGCATGGAGAAGTTAAGTGATGGGTAAATGTGTATGACAGAGACAAGAGACTTTATCTGCAGCATCTCTTGTTGTAAGGAAAGCAACAGACTTGCAAGCCCCAGGCAGCTTCTGCAAGAACCCACTTAGAAACACAATCATATACCGACATAGCACAGTGTTTCTGGAGTACACAGGGACCTTTCTAAGTCTATTCAGATGATCAGAAATCATTAGTAAAATTAGTTTTGCTTAAGACTAAACCCATATTTAGTAGCAACATTTTGCAATGATGACAGCTGTAATTATTAATGTGGGCAAATGATTATTAAGCCTTTAAATATGTCATGTCAGATTAGCCGGGGATCCTTTTCCTCACATTAATGAGACACAACACAAAGTGACAGGGTGTTATCAACTGGCTTGTTTTCTTAGAAAACAAATAACCTGTTTGCCAGGAGCCACAGTCAAATTGAGAAATATTCAAATTAAGTTTATTTTAATATTTAATCCTAAAAATTAGGTTTTTATATTGTATGAGATTAAAAAGTGGCCTTATATTGTGTCACTGTTCAGTGTAGGGCATCAAACGCTGAGTCTCCATCATCACCAAACAATAACGCACAGTAACGCACATTGTAAAAAGTGCGACAGTCAGTGCAAACTAAAGCACTGAGCTTCACCAACGCACACTGACTCTCTTTATGCGTAAAAACTAAAACGCTGAGTGCGCCACGCTACTTTTGCTTTAGTTTTTGCAAACTACCGCGTACCTGGTTAGTGGTGTCGGGCGGCAGGTTCTTAATGAGGATTTTCCTCCTGTTGCTCAGCTCCTGGCGAGTTTTGGCCAGCCTCCTCTCGATCTCCTCCGGCTCCAGGTCCGGCAGGTCGCGGAGGCAAATCTCCGAGTCGGCGGGCTGCGCTGCGGCTGCGGCCGCAGCCTCCTCGTCTTCCGGCTGCCGGCTCTCGGGGCTGTCCATCTCCGGGGAAAGTGCGCTCTCCCCGGCTAGAGAAGAGTGAACGCTCGGCGGCTGGATGGATGAGGCTGCCGCCATCTTGGGTAGCTGAGTGAAAAGTGTGAGGGAAGTGAGAGAGAGAGAGCGTGAGAGAGAAAGGGAGAGAGAGATAGCAGGTGGGAGGTGTGTCTGTTAGTGAGAGGAAAAGAGCAAGAGAAAGGTAAAACATCCTGACAAGGATGAAAAACAGCCTTAAAAGGGTAAAGAATTTGACACATATTCCTAAATGCATGCAGTATTCTTTGAAGCAAAAAATAAATTATTAACTTACTTATGTATTTCTATTTTTCGCCTATATAACCATGTCTAAACTTGTGCAATGCTTCTATCTGGGTTGAATGCTGCGCGGCTGCTTTAAGAAAACAGTAAAACTGCAACCAGCTGGATTATATTTATTTACACAATGAGCAGGATGTAGTAGCGCATATGTGAAACTACAGTTTAGATGGGCAGTTTGCAGCTCGCACGGTCTCTAGCATGGCAGGCTGCTGCACCTCGTGGGCTCCTGGCGACCCCAACTGTCTGCTCAATGTATAGGAGCCAATTAAGATCCTCAATATCCACATCACACCATCACATAACGTAGTTTGTTTAGTGGGTGTAGTTTTACTGTGCTAGACTACAGTGCAGACTGCTTGTTTGTTTCTGTTTTTTTGCATGACATCAATGTTATTATTTGATTTGAGTGAGTAGATCATCATCCACATGTTGAGTCAGACAAGTGTTTAATGCTCTGTAAACTGTGTACAGTTCATTGCAGACGGCAGTGAGCTGGTAAATATATGCACAAGCTTAAGCACAAAAGAAACTCAGTTCTTATTTTTGTACTGCAGCCCAATTAACACATTTATTTTTTTTGGTCAAAGACAGAGAGAGAGAGAGAGGCATTCATTGGAGAGTATCTCTAAACCACCATTGCTTTCCCGTTCCCCATGTGCATAATGTGACCATGAATGGCTGCGTGCCTTCCCTCCTTTCTACCCAAGTCATCCAGTGAATGCCAAACTAGCAGCCAACCGAGCCTGCCTGCCTGCCCACCGTGGGTGGAAAGCTGCTCCTGGCAAACACAAAGGGAACAGAGCTCCCTGCCGAGTCCTCACAATGCCGATGTAGCTTCCGCAGGCTGCATGAGTCGCTGACAGACACACACTCCGTAAACTAACACTCATAAGATGCATTCACACTCATGTAGGCCCACAAAACATGACAGCAATCGCACACATCAACCCACTAAAGGAAATATTTAGAGCGCGATTATGCCGAGGCCTGTAAGAGACGGTGAAATCAACCTCCATCATCCAACCTCCATGTTCTCTCTCTCGCCATCTGTGTGAAGCGTTTCTTGGCAGATCCGAGTCCAGACAATCACAGTTGTCAGTGGGTGAAAATGATCTCCCTTTGCCAAGTGGCTGAACCAGTGTAAGTGACACACACCGAGTGTATATGGACCATTTGGATCAACGCTTCAATCAAGCTTACGCTCAGTCCACTCCAGAGTGGAGAGGCCAAGGAAAAGGGCATTTATGTAATTTCAAACACGTGAACAGCATTTTTTTCCAATGTGAAAGATTCAAGAATCTACTAAAAGCCCAAGTCAAATGCCTGCTGCCAATTAAAACCTTACAAGGACAAACTTTACTTCTAAAATGCAACAACACTAGCTTTAAGAGGATTTCAGGATGAAATGCAAATAAATGTGATTACCTAGTGAAATGGACAGTTGAGCTCAAACAATTTCAAGTTCTCAATCAATAGAAATAAATCTTTAACCATTTTGATAAGTGAATCATTTCAGTCATTTTTCAAGCAAAAACACCACACATTCACTTGCTGCTTTACTGCATCAGATAGTAAATTAAATGTTGCTGTGACCACATTTGATGTCCCCTAAAAGTTATGTTTCCATGCAATGAAACTGCATTATTAGTTTTGTTTAGAAAGAAAAGGTCAGATTATGGTCCCAGTTTTAAACATGTTGTCAATGTTGTGAAACTATTGCAGTTTAGGCACAAAAACTACTTGTTTAGGGTTAGGGAAAGAGATTTAAGCAAATTTGAGATACATACAAGTAATTCAATTAAGTTCCCTTTTTCTTTCACACAAAACAGTGGTCTCCCAGTTGAGAGTCCAGTGTTTGTTCTACCCGTCCATTCACTCCAACCTCTTCTGTAAGTAGAATTTGTAGATTTGGATTGGAAATGTCTTAGTGCTATGTCAAAAACAAACATATTCTGGGGGAAAATACCATTTGAAATATATTTGGCAATGCAGTTTTGTTCTTGGGAATGTAATTTTTCGTGGCAAAATCCTCTTAGGGTCTGGGAATTACAATGGGCACCATTTTCTGACATTTTACATTTACATCTTGTGATCAGGGGCTGGCTCTTCTCTGTTAAGACTCTGTCATCTCCTCATAGCACTACATGTAATACAAATCCCAAACTCATGTCGTCCTGCAAATTAAAACGTGAGAAATGCTAATGACCAGCATTCATTCAATGAATATGCAAGACATGTTTTATGTCCAATTGGCTGAAACAGACCTTTTTACACGTTCAGAAGGCATGCATGAGAAGTCAGTTTATGATCTAACTGCAGCTCATACAATGAGCAGTGCCTGCTGACAGATTGGAGGACATGAATCATTGAGCAGTGGTTCTCTGAAAAGACAGCAAGGACTTGCCTGTCACTTGCACAGGCTGATTTTGGAGACGCATGAATCACTCCACTAAGTGCTAAACAACGTTTCCATGAGAGAACAATTAATTTGTTCTCTCAGTCCCACTGGCACAAACGCATGCCATATTACACTTACAGACACACTGACACACACACGCACATGCATTAACTCATGTCGGCCTACAGCGCAGTTATGCAAACTCTTGCTCTTTTAAAAGTGTTCCTATGTGCAAGTCAAACCCCACAATAATGGGCTATGCTTCACAAACCAAGGGGAAAAAAGAGATGTTAGTTCTTCTCCATCTAAAAACACAAGCGCCTTTCTGGTGTTTCAGTGTGTCAGCCAGTGATTCACAGCCTTTTGGAGTGGGTGGGAGTAGAGAGGAGAAGAAGAAAGCGGGAAAACGTTCGCTGCTGCTCGCTGGGACTGAGAGTGTGAGTGCGTGGGTAGGTAGAGTGGCTGAACGGGCAAAGCAGGCACCTGGGATGAGCTCAGTGGGCGTGAGGATGGGAGAAGAGGGGGGTTGAACCCTAAATGGCAAAGTGGTTCAATGCGCGTGGGAGTTGACGGTGAGTACATACGTGCGTGCATATCCTGTATGATTGTGCAGTGTGATTATGGACATCTCAGTCTGCAATCCTGGAATCCCTGCATTTATGAGCCGCTGCTGTGTTCTCATAAATGATCACAGATTCAGCCTGGTGATGTGGCTTCCTTTCTTTTAAAGCATGGAAGAGATTATGGGACATGTGACCTACTAAAAACAGCTGACCTGAACCCCACGGAGACAATATGCACAATAGGTCCCTACCCAATTCCTGTCCTAATTAGAGTGGTCATAAGCATACCTCTTCACCAGTGCATCAGGGAAGCCACTATAATGTGGCCCTCCAACTGAATCTGTAATAACAAAGGTGCATCTATTTTAACACAAATAAATCCTGTTTTCAACCCAAGTGTGTACTAATCTTTAATGCCTTAATCTCTCTAAAGGTTCATTTGATTAACAAGGTATTAACACTGTAAAGTTGTCCAGAACATAGTGCTTAAATGACCCTCGATTTTGCTGTAAGGTTGAAGTTGTGCTCTTTCTTGCGCACATTTTGCACCTATTTTTCAGCAAAACACCCGTTAGAAAGCACTGTCAAAGTGCTTTAAATTGCTTGCACGCAAGACTTAAGATGATCATACTGCTAAGATGCGTTTGGGAAAATGGGACTCTGGACTGCACAAAATATGCTGCTAGTGCATGTCTGCTGTACTAGTTGGCAGAGCGAAGAATGACTGAAATGACCCGAGGGTGCTTGGACACCGAGCTCAGTGCTCTAATTCACAGCATCTTTCTGGCAGGGAGCAGCAGACAGCTCGGGAGAAACAGGGAGAGTAGAGGAGATAGAGTGACAGTAGGAAAAAAAAAGAGACAAATGTCTGGGCGGTATGAGTGAATGCAGGCAAACTGATAAGGTTTATGGGCCATGGCGACAGGCGGACTGACAGAGACACGGAGGAAGAGCTCCTTCTCTCCTTCAGCTCAGTGCTGAGCTACCTTCCTGCTGATGTTCAGTAAACTGAAAGCCCTGCATGCCCCTCTTTATTTTCACTTTCCACCTCAAGGAGAAACAATTTACTTAGATGCACTACATGACCTTGTCTTACAACAGAGATACACCACCTATGCTTCCCTAGTTTATAGTTCTTTTAAATAAAACATGAGACTTCAAAAGATGAGATCATAAAGTATGAAAGGAGAGAAAGAACCTTGCAAATGCTCCAATTCGCTAATTAAATCTTATCCATAAAATACAAAAAGTGTAGGCTTCTCTTTCAAGAATAAAAACTTTTTTTACTGCACTGATTGCTGTATCATATACTGTAGCAAAGACACGGGGTGATCCACTCTGAATTGTCTTCCATTTTCTGTAAAATGAGGAGTATAACAAAACCACAATCAATTTTCTTCCATAGTAGTCATTTTGGTGTACCTTATGTTAAGTAGATAGCTGTAGAATCAACCTCATTCTCTATGCAAAAAACCTGGACCAAAAATTATTATAATGTCCCAGTGATCATTAAATTATACATAAGCCCATCACCTTTTTAAAATGTTACAAAAATATATATATATATAAAAAAAGATGTGGATAGAGTTGGTTGGTGGCACTTAGGGTTTTGTTTATTTTCTTCCTAATGGGAACATAAATCTGTCACGTAGGTTTATTTACTGCCACGCCCAAAGTTACCAACCATAACATTGAATCAATTTTTCACATACAACATGTCTTCTGAACATTCTGGGACAAAAATGACATGAGAAAATTAACATTGTTCAGGACCTGCTTCTGTCTCAGACATAGATAGCATAACCAAAGGGTAGAAGCAACCAAGTCCACTGTGTATTGATTAATCCACGGTATTGTCCTTGGTGCTGAAGTTGCAGATGGATTTTTTATTGTGTCATTATCTCTTATTCCTGCAGTGTAAGTTTCATCTTGGATCAATAGACCTATAATATTCACTACAGCTGATAAAAATGAACAAATCTCTTCCACTAATTATTAATAATTGTTGGTTTTGGTGTTTTCTTGGGATTTTCTGACCAGAAATATACAGAAAAGTTTGAAAATACAATTAAGTTCATCTTTTTAAAATTTTTATATAAAACTAAAAACCGACATGAACGTAACATACAGCTCTTTCCCTCCCAAAAACTAAGGCAGCCTCATGTTATTTATACAGTCTATGCTCATGTTACATTGTTGTGACCATGTTTTCTCTCCATCTGTGGTTGTTTCTGAGGTCCCCTGGCAGGAAACACTGTATGTACAGAAAGGCCCTCATGAATAACTGATAGGGTCTTCCAGGCAGTATGTACCACTATTCACCCACAAATGGCATGACCTACAGCCAACAGCTTGAAACACACTGAGAAACACTCTTGTGGAGCAAAGAGCAGATTATGTCTGAAGGCCATTTCACTCTGAAATGCCCCATTTTTGAAGTAGGGGTAAAAAAAAAAAAAAATCTAACTTGGGAGACAGCAACAAATACATTTAGATTTACAGAAAAAAGCATGTTTTTTTCGTTACTACAAATAGCCTTAAACATAGAAATTCAGACATTTCAATTCAAAGCAACACAGAAGGATTGTCAGAGTGTTGTAAGCCAGTGTTGAACATTAGTCCCTGTAACTACTGGGTCAGACAAACATCCCAGAAGCAGAAAGTTCTACATGTCATTAAAAACACCCTCCTCCAAACAAGGCCAAAAAGCCTCTGAAGAGCAGTGCTTTTGGAGTGTCGGTGTCCTAAATGTACCTGCGTGAACCAGAGAGAATAATGCAGACTGGAGAGGTATCAGACAGAATTAGTCTGCTGTCAGTAAATGTGAATACTGGGACAGGTATCGAAACAACACACACACAAAATCCCCTGCAGATAATCTCCTGGGCTTACTGTGTGCAAGGCAGTTTGTGGGTGACCTGTTCCCTGACCTCCGGCAGTAAGAACAAAGCGGCCCGACAGATAATAGAAAAACACAATTGAGCCCTCAATAAGCACAATGGTCATTTTGTTTTTAATCTTTACGAAGTGAGATAAATAAATAACAGTAACAAGGTTATTCATAGGTCTGCATAGTTCAGCGTTTTGTGGTTAAAGCTAGTTGATGGTGGACAAATTCTGCTTGGAGATACTTTTCAGCTTTACTATGTAGGTCAAACATAATGTTAATAGCTACTTCTCGTCTGCTGCACTTTAAGTTCAAACTCTGTTCTATTTTAAGCTATCTAACAACTCAGTAGCCACATTTAGCACATGCAGGGGTCAAATTTGTGAGGAGAGAGGCTGTTGTCCATTGAGCTGGGGGTGGGGAGCAGCTTACCCATTTGCTGTGCAGAAATTAACTAAATTAACATTATAATAAGCAACAGAAGTTTAGGTTACCTACATGAATAAATGAATGCTCCTGTGCCTTCTTGCAATATACAGACACAGGTATCATTCTGATGGGTAGAGATATGCCCTCAGATCTCATTTTATCATTACAACTAACTTTTTATTCCTGACGCCTAATTATAAAATGTATTTCAGCACAGTTAAAATATGTGGTACCTTGTTTACTTAATGCTAATCATACTTAAAAATTCAAAAAAAAAAATGGACAATTAGTGATCTAACGTTAATGCAAAATGTTTTGGTTGTAAATTGAGCTAATCAAAACACATTCCTCCCTACAACAACAGCAGTTTTATCCAAAATGTGATGATAGAAATGCTGTTAAATGTTAACTGCTTAATGTAGATTTAGTTTAGATAGCACAACTGGCGTTAGCTAGCAAGGTTTGTTTTTTCTCTCGTGGGTTGGTTTAGAAAGAAAAAGCTCACGGAATAATGAACGTTGAACTTACATTCATCAGCACGACAGCACGACCCCCTCGTCTTGGATCGCTTGGCGTAGAGTTTAGCTATGTGCTAAAGCTAGCTTCTGTTTACTGTTCACCAAACTTTAAAAAGTAACTAAACACAAATAAATGGTGGTTAACAAGATGAATGGTGCATCGGGGTGCAGATCTGCTGCACCTGCAGCCACATCTCCAATCAGTGGATTCAGAATAACTGGAAACACCTGTTCACGTCACCGGGGTGACCCGTATGAATGGATAAACCAAATATCCCTCACCCGCAGTTTTACTGGTTTCATATGGGACTTATAAAAATATATAGATATGCTTAAAACTTGTAAACACTAAAAAAGTATTAAAACTGTAAAATTGTATAATGTGTTTATTTTATTCCTTTATTAATGTTATTTTAAATGTATCTATTTACTCTATTACTTATATATATTATGTATCCACATGAAATTATTTTCTTATTCAGATGTATTGTTATAGAGAACATTGTTTGAAATGTTTGTATATTTACATATTGCATTCAATAGTTAATTTAAAAAAAAAACGGTTTATAATGTTAGTGATCTGACATGAAGAATTTACATCTGGATATGTAGCAACAAGTCCCTAAGATCAAACCTGCAAAAGTGCCGGTTTATTGACAATGAACTGGATTATGACATTGAACCACATACATTAACTGAATCTTCGCTCAGACTCACTTTAGATTTGTAAAGAAAGAGTGTTGATATAATGTCGATTTATGAGCTGAGCTTTATGCTTCAATCAAGATTTACACTTAAAATAACCAAGCAGGAATAAAAAAAATGGAGATCATTTGAGTGTAAAATGGACTTTATCACATTCACATTGCAATAAATCTCAATTTGATAACTTTATATGATACATGGGGGGGTGATGTACACATGTTCCTTCAGTACATTAATCAATGCGATTCAGATTGTTCTGTATACACACACACACGCATGCACGCACGCACGCACGCACACACACACACACATTCACTTACATACTTGTTTACAACAGCTGGTAAATACTGTTTTAAAAGTTCTCCAGACAAAAATGTTTTCAACAAATTCAACATTTAAAAAAGAATTCGCTTTGACACGCACACATGTGGAAATATCTGCCCTGAAATACTACAAGACTGCTCTGATGACCGACTGAAACTAAATGTTAAAGTATTTGAATTGGGGAAAACAGGGTGATTTTAAAGTTTGATCTGGTCTGATGACCACAATAATAAATCTTTCTGTAGATACAACCAATTAGTTTTAGTCTCGCTGCTTGATCCAAGCTGTCAAAGATATTTAGCACTTTTGCAGCTTTAACACACATAGGGTGAGCTAATGAAAATATTCTAAAGTGACAAACACTAAAATAACTGTAAATTACTATGGCTGACAGTCTTAAGTAGCAACAGGAGTACAACAAGGCTTACAGCAGACGTCTGTAAACTCTGAATCCACTGAAGTGTGTGTTTTGGTCTTCCCTCTGTACATAGATGTAGATGTAGATGGAGTAATAGATGTAGTACCTTTATTTTGCAAATCTAAATTAGTTCATGTGAGGAGTTTCCTTTAACATTTTTGACGACTCGTGATAAAACTTTAAAAACTACAAGTCCCTCAAACATAAAAAAAAAAGTGTGTGTATTAATTTTTCCAAGTACTGACTTCCATCCAATATGGACCTAAAGAAAAATAAATCTAAAAGAACATCCAAGGCATCAAAATATAGTGAGACACCATGAACAGACAATTCAAAAATATCAAACCAGAACATCTGAGCATCATTTGATAAATCATGTTTAAACCAACATAAAAAAAATGGAGTGTACAGGACATTAATAGCTATTTGTGATTCTGTATTTACACTTCATAATGAATCTCTCGAAAAAAAAACAATAGACATATTTTGCACCCAGAAAAAAATGGATGCCACACGGATGTGATTTTTGAACAGCTGGACAATCAAACCCACAAAGCACAGATTGGGTCAAGTGACTCTTCATCAGAATAAAAATAAGTGGATTTCTCAATCATAATAATTTCACCTATAATTCTCTAATACTATCTTGAAAAAAATACAATAATGCATTCATTGAAAATGTCCCGGGAAGTGGATAATCACTTTCTCTTCACACTCTCTCATACACACAGACACACACACACACACACTCATACACACGACAGTTAAACCAGAGACGTGTAGAAAATACATTTTGAGTGGTTAACCACAGAGGAGCCGACAGATGGGTGTAACCTCTGTACAACAACAACAGCAGCATCTCTCCTTCTTTCACTCTCTTTGATGAGAAGGAGACTCCATCTTGGGCATCACTGGAAATGTAACTTGCTTTGCACCAAATCCAGCACACAACCTCAACATACACACAGTATCAGCTTAGCCTCAGGGGGCAAAAAGCTGTGGTAAAATGGGAGCTTTCTATACTGGTACTTCTACTCGGGAGGATCAAGGGAACAGCACTTTCAGGCTCAGGACACTCTGCGAGGATCCCCAATTATCTGGACACACCAGATCTCCAGCAGCGACTAAAGCGAGGAATGTTTTGCTGGTGTTCGGTTCTCTGTTTGCTCCTCCATCCACAGGAGGTTTACCGAGGCCTACAAGTTCTGCCTCCAGATACAGACGACATGTCCAGAATGAGGATGCTGGGCACAGCAAGTCATACCTTACATAACTTAATAATCTCCATGATGCAGAACTATGAAAACAGAAAGAAAATGTGCCATATGTCACAGACGACTTGCTCCTTACTACTCCGAGACAGGATGTGATTTAAGGCTCATTGTTTTCCTTTTTTAAAACTGATCTTTACTCAAAAATAGGGCTGTCCAGTACAATGTTATTTGAGCTCTGGAGTAGGACTGCAAGATATTTTTGACCACATACATCGATATCAATATATATTGTAGGGTTGGCTACTTATGCATTTACAAAATATTTACACAATAAGATTTTTGATAAATAATCATCATTAATGTTTGTCTTTTTATTTATAAAGTCTATAGAATATTGAAGGTAAATGTAAATTATTGAATAGACAGTTTGAACAGTTTGCTAAGTTCGGAAAATATCTTTTTTTACTGTATTGCAGCCTTTAAAACCAGGAAAAGGAAAACGTATGATATTACAGCATCAATACAATATCAATAAATTGCCAGTCCTACTCTGGAGCATAGGTATAATAATGAAACGTACATTGAAAAATTAAAATATTTGCCTTGTTCGGCGAGGCTAATACACACCGAGATGAAATGGAAAAACTGTGCTGCAGCACATATGTTACGGTTAAATTGAAGGCATTGATTTAATTCTCTTATTCTACAGTATAAAAACAAACAAACGGATATCTGAATCCCAAAACTGACAACCTAATAAACAGATATCTAAATAGTTGAATATCTGGGTTCAGTCCTACTAAAAATTATATATTGTTAAAAAAAGAAAACATTCATGGCACCATATTGTGAAAGCTATTCTCTGCAGGAGAGGACAGCTCAGAAAATGCTTCTGGTAAAAGAAAGTGAAGAGGAAAATGGAAATAAAATAAAAATAAGATTCTTATTATTCACCAGTATGATCAAGAATAAAACCCTAAAAATGCCCAATTTTCACACAGCGTGACGTTCTTAAAATTTAAAATAAACAGACCAGTCACTGATATATAGGGAAAATAATGAGCCTTAAATATGATGCATGGTTTACAGGAACTGATTACTTTCTGTCTTTCATGTTTGCTGCAACAGCTTACTCATCTGTCATCTACCTCTTTAATAAATAGTAGAAAAATAATATTTTCCTCTTTAAAGTGTTTCTTCCTGTATTTATGTGAGTCATTGATTTTTTTTTTTGCACTTTGAAGTTCATAGACACGCATGAAAATGTCAAAATATCTTTCAAAGAAAACCAACTGTGGAGTGTCAATCTGCAGAACAGAGGAGAGTCAAGCTGCAATAAAATCCATGATAGAATCTCATATTGGATCCTGTGTGTAAAAATATGATTTTTGATCTTCATCTGAGACGTTTCCACAAAATTCAGGGGTGCTTCTGTTCACCTCAACACAAGTGGGCTTAGTGGGGAGGCTGGGATGGATCCCTGGGGGGAAAATAGGTTCGATCAGCATCTAGATTTCTATGTTACTTTGATTATCCTCTGGTCCTATGAAGTGTTTGTTCTCTTTACGTTCCAGTTGTGTCCTCTTCTCAATGAATGGGCTCAAACAGCATTTCTTTGTGCTCTTACAGAGTCCTGAATGCCAAATTCCTTCAGAAAAACAAACAAAGAAAAATCCCATTTGGATATTTTTACTGGCCCAAGTCTGCTCATTTTCAGTGTGTGTAAAACTGTGAACACGTGCCAGATTTTGGACTGGGTTGAAAAGAAGATTTGAGATGGAGATGTTGGCACAATGAGACCATGAGGCTAATACCCATGTGAAGCTAGACATCCACTCATGGCAGAGATCCCAGCGGCCCAGTGACACTGTGAGTCCAGCTGTAGCTTCTCTCTCCCTCCGTCCATCCTGACTACTGTGTGTGCTGCCTAATCAAGCACAAATGTTTTTAAAAATAGTCTTTAATAAAAAAAAAGTCCCATCCCCGGCGCTGAGGATCAGCACTCCGCGTCCACACTGTGCACGGTGACCGCAGCCTGCAGGTGGTGCGTGTGCGTGTGCAGCGGGTGGTGGTGTGTGTGCGTGTGCCGGTAGGGGTGAAACTTGTGGCTGAGTAACGCTGCCGTCTGAGGAGGCGTATCCAGGTCGAGGTCGTCGTCATGGTTACCGACGTCGACACCGGCCGAGAGTGGGTCGTTATTCCCAGGCGGGTTCTCGCTGTCCTCCTGCGGACTCATGGTGCTGTAGCCTGCAGACACACAACAAGCAAAGGAGGGTGTAACTGGACTTGTTACCACTCATTTCACAAAATAAAAACTTACAGCCCACACTCACATTGACAACTTGAAAATATGTAATTGATTAGACAATTTTTGAAATTTGTCTGGTCTTGAGCGAGAGTGCTGAATGGGCAGAATGGGCTGCAATTGCACACCATCAATAAACATCCTCTAAAATACTCCTTTTTGCCACTGAAAGGGTCAGATTGTTACAAACTTTGTTGTTTAACAAACTTTTCCTGTCACTCCTCAAACTCTCTCTCAGGTTTCACCTCGCAAGATTCCAAAAGAAGACTTGAAGACTTGGTCAGACACAATAACAATCAATCGAGTGAAAAGATAAAGAAAAACATTTCATTCATCTTATACTTACGCTACGCTTCAATAGCAATCTGACAAAAAAAAGCACTTTTAGTGGATGTACATGATGGTGTGCAATTGTAGCCCATTCTGCCCATTCAGCTGTCTCGCTCAAAACCAGACAAATTTCAAAAACTCTGGTCCACAAAAACATGGGGAAAAAGGATTGCACTGAGGCTGTGTTTTTGGCGGCCAGCTGCAGCATTCACACAATACGGGACATATTTAAACACAAAAACAAACAAAAAAATAGGATCCTTTTTAAGATTGGGTCATGTGCCAGAAGTGGTTTTAAAATAGTTTGTCATTAGCCCTAGATGTAAATTATTAAACCCAAACTGCACTTTTTCCCCTACTTTCCAATGGGCAGAAAGTAAGGATCATTTCAACTGTTGACTGAACTATTGAATATTTAAGATTTCTTGATAATCCAATTAAACATTTAATCCTTTCAATATCACTCCTCGCATTTAATAGGTGGAATTTGTGGATTATTTGCCTCTAACTAGACAACTGGGCTGATAGGAACTGGAGAAAGCCTGAGAGTTAGGTCATGAGCAAAGGATGGTGAAGAAACCATACTCTACTCCCTTATAATCACTAATCACACATAACCTTTAATCAAAAAGCTACACTGGGAACAAATAAAATGTCCATGATTTTTAGATCACCCATACAGGTTTTCACTAGTTCAACAAGCTCCATACTGTAGGATGCCTTTTCAGGCACTGGGTGAAGGGTGAGAGCAAATATAAAGCACTTAACAGTTACTGTACATGTGTACCTGTTTAGAATAGCTGCAGAACATTGAAAAGAAACAGGAAGACACCATAAAAGAAACTACTCAGCAAATGACGCCCTCCGGTCATAGACATTCACAGAAACATTCAAGTGAATCCACGTTAACACATAATGTTTCTGAAAGCAGAACAAGCTCTTTGATGGCGTATTGACAACTAAATATCCCCGCAGGGCATTTTTGCTTCTTGTCTTTCAGCTTTCTCATACAAATTGGAAAAAAAGAAGAAGCATACATATTTATGACCACTTTCCTACACGTATTGAACATAAGTTTAACCCGAGGAGATAGAAACATAAGCCAACATGGCAGTTAGGATACATTTGGAAGTGGAGCAGTGGGAGGGCGGTACTGCTTTCATAGAAAAAAGGGGATTACTGGGTCAGAGAATAAGTAAACACGTCATAAACATAAAGGGACTGATTTTTTTTATAATGATGAAAAATAATTGTCAGAACACAAATTTGTGATGTTGGAGATTATTAATCATGCTCTCCCAGCAGCTCACTTTGATGAAAACCTTGGTTCTGGATCTATTCAGTTTTATTCGCTTGAACTCAAATTCGTCATAACCCTTCATCTGCTGAGTGGGTTTCATCACCTTCAGGGCCATAAAATCCGTCTGAAACACATGGTCTGACTATAAAAAAAAATATTTGGGAGTTGATCTGGAAATAAACACATTTTCCTTAATTCCTTTAGTGGCATCTCTTTCTGGTTCTGAAGTGACACCAGCTACATCCTGCAAGACGGGAACATCAATCTGTTATTGCAGTTGAGCAAATAACCCTGTAAGCCTGCGCGCCTCGAAGATTATATTTATAGAAAAGAAATCGCTGCAATTTTGGATGATGAAACATTAAACCTCCACCAGATACAGAACCGAGTGATTTGTGAGCTTGTGCGTGTGTGAGTGAGTAGGTTCAAATGTGTGGTGGTGGGTTGAAGTATCCTCATGTCAAATTTATCTCCCGACAACCTTTTTCTGTCCTCCAAACATCTGAGAGTTAAACAGCAAAACCAATCGGGGAAATGTGTCTGATCCTTCAACATTCTTCTCACGGCTTTAGGAGTTTATATTATCAAGCAGGTTTCCCCGAGTATAGTAAGTACAGAACTAAGCTAAACTGCTCATAAATAAAATAAATAAATAAAACCTATAGCTATCATGAAAGCAACTCAGGGTCATTCATACCTCTGGGAACATGAATGTCCACACAAAATTTCATGGCAATCCAAACCAGAGTTGCAGAAAGGGGCTGAATTTTTTTTGTTTTTTTGCTGTGTTCTGCCATTTACTTTCTCCCATTCTTACTGTGGTGTGATTCTTACTGATGTATTCTCATACAAAAAAGGGGAATGTATAGTAATGTGATGGAGTAATGCAAGAGAAGCAAATGTCCTCTATGTCTCACTGAAGATTCCTAAAATCCTGCACCAGAGTCAAAATTAAAAGTTTGCAGAGAATTTTCCCCTGATTCTCAGAAGATTAGCCGGCTTTGATACCAAACGAAAGAAAGCTGACAAAGAAAAGGAGACAGAAGAATAAGCAGAGGGAGTGACAAGGAGGGGGGCAGAGAGGAGGAGAGCGGAAGAGAGGGATTAAAAGAAAAAAAGAAGGGATGGAGACTTCAAAGGAGTTCCAGACATGGAAGATGCCAACTTCAGCACAGTTTATCCCTCTTTTCCCCCAATGCAAGAGCCAGAGATTCAGGCAGGCCTTCAGCTCACAGAGTGCTGTGGACAGTTTGCAGCTGCAGCAGGTGAGGAGAGCAAATCCCTCTTAATGTCAAGAGATGTGCAGAGACACGGTAAAATATCATGTTATTTACGTAACAGGTTGGTAGTTTTTTTAGTTTCAGATGGAGACAACACCAGTCTGAATCCTGGCAACAGATCATGGACATAAATACTGAGTCTGGGTCTATATCTGGTATCTCTCAGGGGGAAAAAGGTGACTACACTCTCTATATGGTGTGTTAAGTGTTTTAGTGCTGTCTGAATGTTTAGTAATAATTAAGATACCCTTTATAGTCGATATTAGGAAAAGTATTGTACAACCAATTTTGATGATATGCTTTATTGGTTATATAACCATGAAATAAATTGTGAATTTAATATGTATGCATAACGCCATGAAGGCGCAAGTCACAGCAGCAACCCAGCTCACTAACGTTAGCTAGGATTAATATGCAGCTCTGCCAAATGCAGTCGGGCTGGTCAAATTCTTTAAAACTGGTTTGGTAGTGAGCCAAACACTGGTTCTGGCAGGGCAGAAGAGAAAGAAGAGGAAGAGTGAGGTTTCATCTCTGCAGTAGGCTAAATGCAAGTGCGGCCTGTATGCTAGAGGCTCAATTAGTTGATTTATAAACAAAAATAATACTATATTTTTCATGATGTCATATCTCTCCTTCCGTTTCCTGCAGAGTGGGTGTTAATATACCTTGGCGGCAGTATAGCAAATGTGCAGAAGGTTGCAGAATGTGTCATAATGATAAATATACAGTTCAGCTGGTTGGCTTATAATCAAACCTGTTTAGGCTATTACACCAAACTGGACTGGAAAAACCTAAAATCGACCTAACTACTGCGAAACAGCACTGTGTGTGTGCGTAACTCACTCAATGCTCTGAACCTTCAGTGATCTGCATGAAGTAAGTGTGTGTGTGTGTGTGTGTGTGTGTGTGTGTG
>CAFUXE010000414.1:313422-330397 GCA_903364295.1 Serranus cabrilla
CTGATGTTTAGCCACCCTTCGAATAAATTCAGGGCAAATGAAAGAGAAAAAGTAGAAAGAAGGAAGGAAATATACAAGTCAACCATCTGTCCTCGTCTTACCGGATCTTGTTGCCTTTATCCTGGTTGCAGATCGGCAGCAGGTCCAGTAGGACCTTATAGAAGTAGCGTAGAGTGAAGTCTATACCCATCACTGCAACTGCATAACCAGGGGCCATCTGAGAGCTGAAGAGAGAGAGGAGGAGAGTGAGGAGTGAGTTAAAGAGCACACAGAAAAGCAAAGATGTATTTACAAAATGAAAAAAAAAACTTTCCTGGTCAATAACTTCTTGTGATTGTGTGTTTAGCTGCATGCTGACAGAAGTAATTGTCAGTTACTCTGCTGACTTTTACGATAACATAAATGTTTACCCACAACAGCCAAAAAACAAACAAAACAAAAACATTAAACACATCACACACAGCCCACTCTTTAAATCTGTGTTTACTACACACTGTGTAATGTTATGCTCACTGAGCCGGTCATCAGCACACTAATCCTGACTTATCACACACACAGATGCTGAATGTTTATGTGTACATTTGAATGGACCGTGGTAAACAACCTATTGTGCTGCTGTAAGTGGTATCGTGGTGCTACGCTGTATTTTAAGCTCACACAACTGGAAACATAAAACACTTCGATCTGAGCCGCAGTTACAGGCTTCACTTTACAGAGGGTGTGTCTGAAACATTCTGCTAAAACTATAAAAAAAAATAACTCATGCACGGGAAAATACTCTTCACTTATTCTGCCCCTCACTCAAAAAACTGTCAACTGTCCCATTATCTCCTGTCTTCAGAGACCCTAAACGCTGAATTTACTTCCAGGATGAGGGACTGACAGTTAATATGATGATTATTACCAAGGCATAAAAATTAACACAAATTTGTCGTGAAATTATTAAACCTGCAAAAACTGACTCTTAGGTACAGAGGTAGAAGTATTATCACTTTCTTTTAAAGAAATTTGTTGCGAACATTCAATCACATTTAGCTGGGTTTTTTTTTTTATCTCTACCAACTCTTGAGGGAAATATTTGGCTGTTTCCCAACTAAATACTTCACTATGTTCAGCAGCTAGTTGCCATCCTTGTCTGCTGGCTTTGTGTTATTCAGTAGGTACAGTGCAGTCACACTCGGAGTGGTGTGAAGAGCCAAAGTGAACCAAAAGTGCACCAAAACAGTGCAGTTTCAGGCCAGGCGGCTAAACAATGAGTAGAAACTCAAACACAGGAACATGGAAGATAAATTGTTTCTTCCTCTGTTTCCTGATGCTGTTTACTTTTTTGGCAAAACCACTGAAATGTCAATATGTGACTTGCTTAAACAGTGTGCAACAACAGTACAAACAGAGAAGAGCCAGAAAGCCAGAGAACTAACACAGTTGTGTAATGTTATGCAGCAATTTTTACCCAAGTTGTGCTCACATGAGCAAACAAGCCAATTTTAACTTGTGGTCAAAACAAACCAAGTACATCAGTGGCAGCAACAACCTCCCAACTTGTGTTCTCACTTGTTTAAAAGTTAATCAGTCTCACTAAGAATGAGTGCTTTTATTAAAAGACAGTTGTTCAGAGAAATCCTCCCTCTTACCTGGAGGCATGGATGGTGTGGCTGATGGTGACGACGTAGCCCGCTCCGCCCACGTCCAGGTACGGCCCCGTGAAGGTGATGAGGCCGGGGTTAGCCACAGCGTGCTGGTACCTACACAACACATCACACAGCAGAGGGTTATTACATGAATTTGACCAGGACCACACTTATAAGACACAACAATTATAATTATCACAAAACTTTTAAGAATATTATCACATAAGAAATTATTTAAAAAGGTATCATTATTATCATTGTTGTTGTTATGACTATAATTATATATTTTTTTAGATTTTTTGTGTTATAATTATTTTGTTTTACTTCATTTTATTTATGCATTTTATTTATTTTTTCATTATTCATTCATTATTATTATTTCTATTTACTTGTTTGTAGCCTGTTCTTCCTTATTCCCCATTTCTTGATATTGTTTGTTTGTATGAAAAATAAACACAGCAAATACAATTTTGTTATCTTTGGATATGATGCTTAGAAATGAAAGCATAACAAAATAATTTCAAACACTGATAAAAAACAGTTTGTGTAATGCTGTAACTTCTGAGTAAGCAGCAAGAAGGAATTCTACAGTTTCATGAGGAAAATCCAACTCAGTAATGACTGGTGACCATTCCAAGCACAACCATGTGCGGGCAGTTTGCACACACTCGGCCCCTTCACACCCTCCAGAGTAAGCCTCACCATTGTCTGCGGGTCGGGTCGAAGGCTTTGTCCATCAGTGATCCTGGGTAAATCCGGAGCACCCCACTGGGCGTTGCTATGTAACGGCGCACAATGTAGCAGTTGAGGCTACTCATTTCCATTAGTGTCATCCACTCATCCGTGACGTGACTGGTCGCCATAACCTCGTTCCTGACAGAGGACTGCAGAGGGGAAAGGATGACGGGATGAAGGGAGACAGGGAAGACAAGAGGGACAGTGGAAGTGAAAGGAGAGAGAGAGGGAAGAAAGAGGTAAACAAAGAGGAGGAAAAAGTTGGGGAGGGAGTAGAAAAGTTAGTAAAGTTGGCTTGAATGTTTGTCTTCCAGTGACTCCTGCCATTCAAATACATCTAAAACCTGAAATTATTCTAGTTTATTCCAGCAAAAGTAGTGACAGATATTCATTTTTAAAAGTATGATCAAAAAGTTCCAAATAGCAAGGCTCAGAAGATCAGCATTTAAGAATAAATGAGACTCTGTTGGCCCTAGAGCCCCGAAAAATCACATCCCAGTACCATTTTCAGAGAGGCTTCTAAGTTTGAAAGGGGTGATGAGGTCACCGGAGGGGGCCTTTAAGACTAGCCTGGGAATCAGAGCTGGGACTGGGGCTTAGAGTTCAAACTCTAACCCCCTGCTCCCCCCAGGACAGGAATGCACACAGGCTGCCAAAACCACGTGGGGGCTTGTCCCCCTTCTTAAAGATGCAGAGCCTCGTTTAAAATGTGTGAATTTTAGCCGTCAGCGGCCTGACAAGTTGCCAGATATTGTAGGAAGGCTGCGCTTTAAAAGAACATCTTGGGACTCATTAAACATCTGTGTTTGTACATACTTCCTGAAGAATATGTATATGTGTGTGCAAGCCTGTACCCTGACCACAGGGTTGGCCATGTGCCATGTGTTTGTCAGGTAAATAACATTAACCCCGTGTGCGCCCACAGGCGGATCATCTGTGCTCCCATGCTAGTTTACCTTGAGGCCTGGGTTGGCGATGAGCCGGGTGTTATCACTCAGGTAGGCGGTGTAGTGCTCCACCATGCGCTTTGTTTCTGGCTGACTGAGGTGCTCGTAGGGAGAGGAGAAACTACCAGCTGCCAACATCACTGTGGGGGATTCTGCGTGGGGAAAGGGACATTCAGAGATAATAATTAGTTTTAGAGCTGACTGTGCTTAAAAGTTTTTCTCGTCTTTCTATATATCAGTCCAGTGCTGTTTTCTCACCAACTGTGGCGAGCTGTTTGAAGTGCAGGCAGGAGCTGGGCTGACCCAGCAGATCTAGACGATGGTACAGCAGCTTGGAGCTGGGAGCCGTGTTCAGGTTCTTCAGGTGCTTCACCGGGATCTCTGGCTGCACGTACACGATGCACAGGATGAACGACGTGTCCTGAACCTAGAGGGTGAAAGTGGAGGATGAAGCCTCACCTCAACATATCTGAATTACAATATTCTATGGACGAGTCTTCCTTTGACAGACATGCCCATTTTATCATATCAACACCCTGCTAAAGAGCCAAACAATGATTGTTAGGCAAAAAAAATATTTTTGTCACAAAATAACATGTTATATTTGAGGCTAAATCCATGCAGTTTCTCTCATACGCTTATTGTATTTGAATATTTCTGCATACTGTGGTCCCTAAACAGTCTTTGAATTGCATAAATTGAATATTATTAGAAAACTAAGACTCTTGTGGAATCAATGAGCCAAAATGTATTCATGTTTGATGATGTTAGTCCTGGTAAATTGGTCAAAATTAGAAACAAATCTGTGTTATAAATTTTGCAAAGATTGCTGCAACAACTTATGAGGCATATGTGAGCATGGGAACAGCCATCATATACCTCCACCTACATCTCTAAACTTTTGAACAGAACCCAAACCAAAAGGGATGAAAATGGACACATATATGTTTGTTTTTTTTTAGAAAGTTGGGATTGCATTCTTTTGGCACGTACAAGAAAATGCCCTTTAAGAGTGCTTGTGTGTTGATTTTTTAGTGCATCTCAAGTTCTTTGTACTTTGCACAAACCAGAAGCCAGAGACACTGTGACATTACACACACTCCCCATCTTTATCAGCTCTTTTTCAGTGTTTACAGTCAAACTTCACAGCCAGTATTTCATGGGCCGCAAGCATTTTTCCAGAGAAGATAAATGTGTCCGGCTTAACATCTGCTTCACCCACTGATTCTAAATCAACCCCGCAGGGATTCTCTGGTCCCAAAAACATTGTTATTAAATCAGGCAAAATTTCAAACAGTATGCAGTTTTTAGAAAGCAGAAACTTCTGATAACTCAAGGGGAAGTGTGAGGATATCTCCTCAACTGCTTATCTATAAGAAACTATTTGGTCTAAATTCTGGTCACAAAAGCTAAAACATAAAGGACTGCCCTCGACATTATTTGTCCTACAGAAAGACAGAAAGGCGTGGGAAACAGTCTCCTCTCAATTTTTCTTTCTGGGCCAATTGACCATTTTTCTGGCTCTGGAAAGTTCATTTTTGAAAAACAGAGACAGCTGCCAAACTCACAAAAGGTGACGTGTTTGAACTCCTGCGCCTGTGTGAAAAAAAATAAACCCCAACAAAATGTCAAAAGCTTTTAAAAAGTCTAAAAGTGAAAAGCCTAAATCGAGTGTGATATTTCTGCTCCTGCCAAAAATCTGAATGTCAGAAAGCAAAAAGGGACTCAATATGGCGTGATGTTATTACTGTTCTGTTGCCATTTGTTCCTAAAACATGACACCTCTGGGCCGCAGAGGAAAGGCAGATTCGAAGGACGGACGGTTTCTGGGTGTGGGAGCGCTTGGTTTTTATTACAGCGACTAATTTAAGGTGGTGGAGGTTTGGTGGAGACATAAAGGCTGGGAGCATAAATCTCGGTGCCGCTTTCTGACAGCGGTACTGTAATGATAAAGAGCTACGGACAGAGATGGAAGAGATGCAGAGAAAGTATATGAGATGGTTATTGTCCCGCCATGACAATGGCTCACTGGCGCAGAGCCAAAGATCATCATTCGTCTCTGAGTGCTCGTTCAGCTTCACATATACCATAGTTTTACTCACATTTACTTGGCATTGGATTGAGGAAAAAATATCCTGCTGCATCATTTGTTCAACACCTGTTAGCCTTGTGTTTTATTTTGCAGAAAAACTGCTTGTACTTACTATTTTGCCCATTGAGCACAGATCCAGGCTAAGGAGCAAAGTGCTGGACTGTTACATTTAATATCAAAAGTATATATAGAGACTCCTACCAGTTTCCAGGCGTAGCTGACGTTGTATGCGTCTTTGCTGTTGTCCCGGAGTCGGTTGGTGTGCCAGGACAGGGAGGAGTTGACTGGGACAGAAATGACCTGACTGCCCAGAGGAAGGCTGCAAAAATACACATAATTAGTCTGTGTTTGTATCAGTGGGCGGAGGAATCCCTGTTATTTATTCAAGTGTTTTACATCTTCTCTTACCTGAGGATGTTCTGCCGGACAACAGGGAATCCTGGGATGTTCTCGTAGTGGATGATGTCAGTGTGAAGGGGAGGCTCAGTCATCAGGTAGGGCCGAGTCAGGGACGGATGCATCAGGGTGTAACCTGGGAAATCAGACAACAAGTTGGAAACATCATTAATTAGAGTTTCTATAAATGAAACAAAACAACAAACAAAGAGCAATTACGAAAAACTGGAATCTGCACATGAGACATACTTCATTGATCCCTGAGGGGAATTCTCTCTCTCTCTCTTTTTTTTTTTTCCACATTACGTGCCTAAAATACACACACACACATTAAAGTATGTCATGTAACTGCTCAGTGCCCTGGTGGAGGACTGGCACTTCTCCAGCTGCCAGTCTGCACTCAGTTCTTGGTCCGGATGGGGACCTGAACCTGCGACCCTCTGGCTCATGAGCCAAGTCCCCAAAGGACTGAGCTACTGCCTCCCCAAACAACTGGAACAGACCAGCAGGAGCAAACTGCTACTGTGAGGCCACTGTTCAAACAAGGGCGCATACATTCATATTCGCACTACTTGTGCCATTACTACTATGACACTTTAAAGAGGATTTTACAACAGTTATGAAGAGTCATGAGTAGATTTCAGGGGAAAACCATAGTGTTGCTCTACGTAGTACCTGTAGGTACATCAAAACTTTAAAATGTGTAGATTATTAACTCTGCCAAGGTGTTTGTCAGCAGGATTATGAAAAAACTACTAGCGATTTTCATGAAACTTGGTGGAACAGTGTAGCACGGCCATCAAATGTTCTGAAGGATTTGAATCAGGGCTAAATTATTTTTCCCTCTCGTTAACGTTTGCGAGATAGGGAATATGTGATGCATTCCTGTGGTGTGGGAATAATCTGAAAATTAGTTCCAAATCACATTTCATGGCTCACCTGATCCGTTTCCTTTCCTCTTTGTTCTCACGCAGCTTTTAACATGTTTAAAAGCTCTGAGCAATAAAAACACACATCTTGTGTGTAGTATCCTTTTCGTTAAAGGCTCTAAAGCTCAAAAACTAAATGAAGTCGGATATTCCAAGGAGCATTTGAATGCATCTTTTTACTGTTCTAGTTGTTTATATGGATGAGTTTCCAGCCATATGAAAACAACAGCTGAATTAAATAAAATATAAGCTGCTGATGCCACAATGTCGGCACATAAACCAAAGTGGGCGCTGCGTAATTGCTTTAACGCTGCTCCCTTTCCAAAATCTTAAATTCCGCAGAGAAACACTGAGACAGAGCACAGCATCAGCCCCTCACACTGCTCGGAATAAGATCAGTAGCAAACAGCACTCTGCTGGTGCTAAGGAGTGTACTGCTGTGATAAACACCGCTCTTAACAGCAGCAGTAATCATTCTGGGAGAGCCAAAAAGCCCTCAAGATACTAGACCAAAAAGCTTTCTGTTCTGGAAAGAGTAAACAAACAAAATCATGTGTTTTTTTTCATGCAGTTCTAATAAACTCGGAGAGTGTGTTGTTTTTGTGGCGTTTCATACTCTTTAAAAAGTGAATCCATTCCTGTATTAGACAAGGCGTCTCTGTCCTCATACAGCACTCACAGAAAGGGCCAGAGCGTTCATATAAAATATACATAAAAGTCTGCATAATGCAGACTAGGTACATCAACATACACTCAGTGCCTCCCTTGCAAAAATATTTCCAACTCATCTGCTATTTTTATTTCCAGGTCCGGAAGCTTCTTGTCAGCCGCGTATTTACTTAATCGTATTTACCTAAACTATAATTGCCAGCAGACGATTTGAATGCCAGCTAATAACTTTAATGGGTCTCATTTGTCAATGTTTGCTGAGTTGCTGCACTAATAAGCATGGTGCAGTAACAAGCTATAATTTGGTGGCATATTTATTAGGATAACAAACATTTTAGATGGGAGAAAAAGACACTTGTTGAACGCAGCAGCAGCGGAGCAAAACTCACACAGCTGCAAGAATTCACTTACAATAATTAGGTTTAATAGTGAAAAATGATGATGATTATGGACACTTATTTAGCTATTGAGGTGAGAAAACGTCTTTTAGTCTGCTCATGTTTTATGATTTGCTCGACTCTACCTCACCTCTACTGCTCCGTATCTAAGCTCCACCCAAACTGATGCAACCTTTCATTTCCACCTCATCTTGTTCTAGCTAGTTTGATCACTCCTTCTTCTTGACTTCAGCTTGTAGGGTCATGTGACCCTTACAATGCATGAAAGGTGGAGGGCAGGAAGTTATATCTATCTACAAATACAAATCAGAAACAGAAGAGGCGGATGAACCTGCACACAGCAGGTATCGTCAGAAAAATGTAAAACTTTTAATTGTGTAGAAGTAGATCTGGAGGACGAGGTCATTTGTAATGACTGTTGATTCAACAAATCCGTGACATCAGAGTCCAGGATTAGAACTATTTTGCGCAAAGAAGCTATGAGCATAGCACTACGTCAGGGACCCCAAAATCATACACAAATCAAGTCTGATTATCACAGTGTTTGCTGCCAACCATCGTTAGATATACCTGCCTTCTAACTCAATTTTTCATCACTAAGTTAATTAGGGACAGCATTTTTAAAAAGCTGTGCAAAAAATCGAAAAATGGGCAGAGCATCAAGCTAATTCTTCTCTACTCACAAACTTTATTTCTGTGTCCATTTTTAACACCTTGTTTTCAATTGCTATCTTATTAGCTTGGCAGGAGGACATTATTTCAGCCATTATTACCCAGCATACTAAAAATTATTCAGTATGTAGTTATGGTGCCAACTAGAAAAAGTCCTTTAATGTCCTCGCTCCACAGAGCACAACTTACCTGCTGCACAGCACCAGTGGTTTAGTCAAGACCCCCTCAGCTGAAGCCAAAACAAACCCAGAGCGGACATGAGCACGACCGCCCTGCGCTGTGGCAAAGCACTGAGGCATGGCTCCACAGAGAGTGAAATGCCAAAGAAGTGCCAGTGCTACCAAGAAGATGTCAATTACGTGTAATAAGGGATAATGGCCGTGGAGGAAGTTGAAATAGACAAAATAACGTGTAATTCCACTTGTATGTGAAACAAAAACACCTAAATACACTCTGTTCAGCCTGTTGGAGGGCTTTCTAAGGCTGTGACTAATAAAGATTGATACCTTAAATACACATAGAAATGTTTTGGAGACCACTGGAGTCTGTCTGACCTGTTGCAGAAAGATTTCTCCTGGTTGGTGCTTGTTTAGTTTTTGGCGTAGCAATATTTCCTGCTGTGTTTGTTGTATTACCAAGAAGACCTGTTATTTCTGCTCATGGAGAAAACAGGCTGTCATGTTTTAAAACCTTATTTGGCTGCAAACACTGCTGTTCATGTGGCTGAGAAGGCATCGTTTCTTGCACTGATTACTTCCACTCTCCTGTCTCTTTGTCACTGACCTTTGTTGTCGATAAGGAACGTGTATGATGCCAGGGAGTCCTGGTAGTAGGTGACGTCCTCCAGGATGTAGGCCAGGTTCACATCCACCCCAACCACGCCCAGGAGCAGGTTACCGAAATAACACGGCCGGCTCACAGTCATAATAAACCCTGAAGAAAAAAGAGAACGAGAACCTTAAAGCTTAAGTTATTGTTGTTGAGCTCATTTCACTCTGTTCTGTTTATTTAAGAATAGTTTGACATCTCAGGAAATACACTTGTTCCTGACTGGAACGGGATGAGAAGATAAATGCAACTCTCATGTCTGTGCATTACCAGCTCTACTCACCATCTCCCATGGGGTCAGAGTAGGGCAGGCTGAAGCGGGCCAGGTCGATCATGCGATTGGGCAGGTTAATGTAAAAGCGCCCCACTGTCGTCTCCAGGTTGCTCAGCTGGTTTAGCACCATCATGCTTCCCTTCACCACCGGCATCATGGACGCTCCGGATGAGGAAGAGGAAGCCAAAGAGGAACGGTCTCGGTCGGACATGCGGTCGACTCCATATTTGACAGAATTCTGCTCAGCGAGATCTCTCAGGAAGGCGAGCTCCTTCAGGCCTGTTACTCCCTCTGAAAGAGGAGGGAACGGGATAGAGAAGGAGTTCATGTTAGAGAAGGAGATTGGAATTATTATTCTTTTTAATCAAGCAGGGATATCAAGCACAAATCTGTAACTGACGTCTATTGAACAGGGTACTTGTGTAAATTCACAGCTCTTCATTAAAGAAGATATCACTCAAATTCCTACAGTACAAGGAAACCTACTGTTCTTTTCCCCATTTACCTGTAAAAAACAAAACCTGCAACAACTGGAAAAAAGAAATCACACTACCGCTGCTAAATTGTAGCAAAAATCATTAAGAATTTTTGAAATGGGAAAAATTAAACCTCACGCAGATCACGTGATTTAGCAGCAAGAGGCTTGTGCTAATCACAGCACATACCATACATTGCCACACAGATTTTCCAAACTTATTGAGCATTAGCAGAGATATTTCATACATGCATGCCCCGACTTGTGAACCTGCGTCATGATCTCTATAAGCTTCATTCATTCAGTCCCATACATCTGCCAAACAATTGTTGTCTGTGAAGCTCAGAGATCACGGCATGAATAAATCCCTCATCACTTTAAAGAAAACATGCAGCTGAGACGTTAATGCACTCTTCAGGCTGGGTTTTTCCAGGCCTCATAAGGTCATTTAGAGGAGAACGGGTTACCGCGGCCGGCCCCTTTCAGCTGTCACCTGCAACATTTGGCATCCCTCAATCTATTGGGAAGGATAGAGTGCAGAATGTCTGCCAGCATCCAATCATTGACTGGATTACTGCAGAATCCCTTTTAATGCCAAGGCTCTGCTGATCATCACGCTGGGCCACTGACGGGGGGCAATGTCGTCATGGGTGGCAATGTCAAACCAACACAAAGGAGAAAGTCTGCTGACAGTGCAGGTTTCTCTTCACTTTCATTTCTAAGATTTAAATGTTTAATATATTTTTAAACCTGCTATTTGTAGGCTGGGAACCCTTGGTTCAAATAAGGCTGAATATCAATTCTGTAACCATGTGCTATTACAGGCTATTTTTATGGTGATTGTGTTGGAAATGTGCTCCATCTTTCCTTACAACAGAAGGTCATCAATATTCAAGGTAATCAGCCTGTCACCCACCACTCTGCATGTGCTGTGTTCATGTCATCTTTTTGCTGTTAGCAGAGATTTCTGGTGCAACTGCCTAGCTAAGGTGAAAGGTGACATATATAGACATATATAGACATATATAGATATAGATATTGATCGAGTTGAAGGATCCAATATTATCGATGCAAAGTGATCGATACATATTATAATCTCTAACATGCGCTTTTATTTTGAAATTCACACTTTATATTTATTCTTTGTCTTAAAAAGAATAGATTTTTTTTATTTAAATGTCAGGGAGAGCTCAGAAATAAAATCATATTTTACTTGCTTTTTGTGAGGTGATATACATTTAGCAAATTATGTTAAATTGACGTATGATGTTGTCTCATATCGACCACTGAATTGAATCATAATCATAGCGTGTCACTCTGTGATCTCAACAAATATCGCATTGTTGTTCAGAGAATCAATATAACATTGAATTGTGGTGAAACTTTTGATTTAAACCCACAGTGATTAAGTCAGAAAATTCACCAAAATGCAAAACACATTGATTAAAACTATAGTTTATGCAGCAGGTTATTACGGCTACCATACAGTTTTGGTGAGGGAGGGGGGCATCTCATACACACACAACTGTGCATTATACTGCCAAAGGACTGCTGATCTCTTGAACAATCAGCACTTCACATTTGGCAGGGGATGCAGGGAATAAGACACACACTCACCCACAGTGGGCCTTTCAGCTGTGTGCAACAGCATCAGCAACAAAACAAATGTTTTTTTGGATATGCAATGCTAATAAACTCAGAGGACGATAGATTTCTGCATCCTTTTCATCATGGAGCTCTTTAAACAGCCAAGGTCCTCTGTCAGTCACACACACAGTGAGCAGCGTGCCCTTTGAAGTCTCACTCTCTCCTCTCTTAGATGTACCTAATTTCCATTCTCAGATGCAAAAACGATTTGTATTAATGGTGGACTAATGCATGCGCAGCAGAGGTGAGTGTATGTGTGTGTGTTGCAGAGGGAGGCGGGAACCAGAGGAGGCAGATGGATGGACGAGGACAATAAAAGAGGAAAAGGATGCATACACACCAACACACACGCAGAAAAAAAAAAAGCCTTTGAGGTTTCTGAGCACCTCTCTAACCTTCAGTCTTCTCATGAACACATTGTGCCAAAGAACATAGAGAAAGGATGTACGACACATAGAACAGCTCCCAGCAGAGCAAAAACAATGAAGCTATAGATATGTGCAAAAAAAGGAAAAATAAGTGTGGAAAATATGTAACTGACTTTAAAAAAAAAAGAGGCAAAATATGGTTAGAAATTACGGTTTTGTGCTTTATTTCTAAAACATGTTTCAGCTGAATGCTGTTCTGAATTCCATTGTGAGAGACGGCTACAGGCTGCAACACAGGCAGACACTTAAAATATTAAAAGAAAAAAATCCTCAGTAACACGCTGGACTCGTCCTTAGTTCAAGTACAAATATGGCCCCTTTGGATCTCATTTTTCTAAACAAATCTTAGAATGAAGTAGTTTGCTCTGGGAGTTATTTACATATATTAAAAAAAGATTTAATTGGATTTAAAAGAATCTACAGTGAAATCTCCATAATAACGGCGTTCTGCAGGGAATTTGAATTTTTTTGTTCATTTTCACTTTCAATGTCACCCCACTAGCTGCAACAGTGATTTTTATTATTACTATTATTCAGGTACATAAAATAAAATTAAAATAAATTAAATGAACTGTTTGGAAGAAAAAAAAGTTGAGTTGTATATATGTTTGACCTACCGTTCATGAGAGCATATGTGAGGATCATGACGGAGTTGTTGAGGTGTCGGTTCTCCTCTCTGACCACGCTGAGCGTCGCTCTCTTCTCCTGCTCTGATGACTCTCGAGACGTGATGCCAGACGACAAGTAGATGATCACCATGTCTGTGGCTGATGGAAAACAGATCATCAAACTAAATGACAAGGCAGTTTATGATCTTGTTCAAAAAACCCCATAAAACATAACCATAAAACAAAAAAGAGCTGACAACTGTGCACTCTCCCAATATGCAGCATCACCAAAATTTCTTACTCCGTTTGCAGATGCTGCTGGTGTTTCGCAGCAGCTGGAAGGCCTTCTGGAAGCCCGCGGCGTGCTGTGTGGCTCCATCAGACGCCTTGATGTTGGAGATGAAGGTGCTCATCTTCCTCTTGGTCTCACTGGTGGCCGGAGACAGCAGGCTCTTATAGCACTGGTCCAGAGAACAGGAGCGCACAGTCTCTGCCACTGACAGGATGGAGATCTGGAGAGAAGTGATGACAAGAGAAGTTATTGTCTTTATTCTATTTCCAAAGCACTTTATCCTCTGAATGGCATTCACACTGATCAGAATTACACCATTTATCACAGCTAGAAATTGTAAAAACAGAAATTATCTTCTGATTTTCACATTTCTGACAGTCCTTGAATGGAGCATTTTATTCTCCTTTAAAATGTTGCCATAAATAAACAGTTTGCACTAAGCAGGTCCTGTGAAAAACATTAAATTATTCGCTCTTTAGGGCAACTTTATGTTTCACCTTACACCAACAGACATGTGACAAAGATTGTGTAAAACTTCAACTGAACTGCAGGCTGTTAACACAGAGCAAAGGGGAGAGGACAAGAGAGGTTGGGGAATGTAAATAGTTCAATATGTAAAGTATGTGGAGCCCTCTTTTCCAAATTTGGTTACACTTGTGGGCACTTAGAAATATGTTGTATATATAGATTTTAAAATTCAACTTGCCACGATTGCACCGTTTCCATAGAGAAGCAGGTGAAAAATGATGCAGCCGTGAATAATGTGTGACAGGGGCAAAAGACATTCTGAAACTGCTTGGGCTCCAGGGGAATAATAAAGTAATATGAGAGTCTGGTTACTTTTTATTATCATCACTAACCTTGTCATGTTCATCTACGGCGTTGAGGATAACCAGGGCGGAGTCTCTGGCGATCTGAAGCTGGGTGTCAGTTACAGATGCTCCGTGGTCAACCATCACCACGATGTGTTTGGACTGAGGACGCACCGCTGATACATACACAGGCCTGCAGGAAAACACACACAAATACACACAGGCATTGATTACACAGTGATATAACCCAACGAAGATAATAGCACATACTGTAACAACATTAGTGATCATAAAGTGACTAAACTAAACAGGACATCTTTATCTTCCACCCTTCCCTCACTGTGCCAGAGTTTTCTTTTCTTGTCCAGTCTTCACTCAGCTACAGGTTTCATAAGAGACCCCTTTTCACTTTACTGTTATTTTTGGTGGAGGTTCAACACTGAATGCGTTTCATGCCGTCATTGCAGAGATCTTAATCTGAAACCATATGTGCACAACTTCCTACAACTACATGGAAAAAGTTTGAAAGGTTGTAAAAGGAATTTTACTTTCAGTTAAAGCTTATTTTTATGCATTACAAAATAAGATTTAATAATTTATTAAGCCTCTCAGGCCTTGTACGATAATACTGAAATAAAGTAAATAAAGTTTCCTGCAAAAGCATGAAAATCCCACAAAAAATGAGATAAACCCGACATCACCATGAACCCCCAGAGACTCGCTGTTGGTTTGGTGTTAATATAAAAGTAGTTTTAGGTGTATTATTTTGAGGTGAATTTCAATATTTGGCATTAATGTGCACATATCAAGAGTTGGGTGAGGTGCAGCGTGTGGGGGGGTCAGCGCCTGTGCGTGTGTGGTCTGCTGGACAAGGAGAGACCAACACAGGGTGGACAAGGGGAGTGATGTACTCACAAAGCCTCATTCACACTTGAAGCAAGCCAAGTAACGTCATTTCTCTCATGGCTGTACGCCAGCTCACTGACTTGAACAGCCAGAAAAAAAGGGCATGATTAAAAAAAAGCGAGAGAGAGAGAGAGAGCCAAGGCAAAAATGCACCAGGAAGCAAGACAGAGACAAAGGAATTTAGAAAGAAAAGACAAGCGAGAAAGAGACATCATTCAGCCATGGCCACAAAAAAAACCACAACACTGGAGGTGTGAAATTCCAACAGGCTTTAGTGGTACAGAGCCACATTCCTGCCAGGGGCATGTGTGGTCAGGGTGTGTGAGGGCGGCATGCCATCAACATGCCCTCTGGGCCACCCCACAGCAACTGACAGAGAGGAGGGGTGAGGAGGAGGGGGAGATCAGGTTGAAGTGGGTTTGACGTCAGCCAGCCTGTTGTGATACTTTGCCAGGTGAGTGAGATCTGTTGTTAAAGTGCATGTTTGGCAGCAACTGAGTCTGACATTAGAAGGAAACTAAATATTAAACTAAAAGTGGAAGTTGGTCTTTACCTGCTGCGGTGCTCGTAACTTCCTTTGCACTGGAACTTGTGGGCAGGGAAGACGGTGAAGATGCCCTCCTCTGAGCTGAAGTACTGCCACTTTATCCCCGGGTTGGACTTCAGGTTGTCTGCCAACACTGTAGAGAGAAGAGGAAGCGAACATGTTAAACAAAAGTGGGCTAAAGGATGGAAAGAAGGGAAAACACATGAGTAAGTGAGGAGTTTCAATACTTTTGAGTTTTTCTTTGTGTGATTTATTTTAGACCTTTCAAGTTTAAGGGTCAACTGCGATCCTGTGTGAATCAGAGTGAGTCAGAGAAACCAATCACATGATATGATCAGTCCTAAAAACACACTTCACATGATCACATGTCGTGGTAATCCTTGTGACTTTTTATTGAATTTCTTAGGCTGTGTTGGGAATTTCGGCTGTTTGTGACCTGGAAAGACCTTGGAGACACGGTTTGAAAGTCTGGACAAAACATCTACTTCAAAACTGCCTCACAACTAGTGCAGCATAAGCCCCGTCATTTATCCAGCACTTCCTTACACATGCATTTCAGCTCAAACGTCACCCTTTAAAACAATTCCACACAGACAGTCCTATGCTTGCATTGGTGTTTCGAATGATAAGGTTTTAGCACAAATAAGCGATCACTGATAGAAGTTTTGATTCAGGTTTGCTCTTGTTTTTTGGATTCTTTGTGCTTTTTTAGCTTGCCTCCACAATTAATGTTTTCCCTCACAGATTTAATGTGACACAGAGTGAGTAATGATGATTTTGCTAGCGAAGTATCACTTTAAAAATGATTAAAATATGAGTTTTTGAATGCCATATACCACACAAACCAAATGTTGGACATCTTTCGTTAAAACCCCAGTGTTAAGTTGAATGCTCAGATGTATTTAGACAGAAAGCAAACTGGATTTAAATGCAGGACTGTTTGTGTTTATTCACCCCAAACTGTCAATGTACAGCAAAGTACAGACATTAGCTGTAAGCTAGCTAGCAACAGACCATTATGTTGTTGATCCTTATCCTCATCAATCAGCTCTTAGATCATTGGAGAGCCGTGCATCTCCCATCTTGCCCTGACGCTGTGCAATTGTTGGAGAGTGTTTTTTTCCGCCTGGTTTCCTGACGTCAGAGCAGGTTGGGATGCAGACAGACAGGAATCCAGGTAGCTGTCTGGCTCATCTTGGCTGATTTTGACTCGGACACACACACAAACATCTCTGTCTACTGTCCCTCTAATGAATAGTTGTGAAATGTTTTCTGTTATTGGCTTTTCACACTTAATTCAGATCTAATGCATATTCAGGCATGATGAGGCGTTAAACACGCCCCTCAAGTTTACACATTTAAATGCATTTCCCCGTTCACACCTTTCAGAGAATAAATTAACTCCATGAAGAAAACAAGTGTGATCTGTTCACCTACTGCGACGTATACAGTACATTTCTTTCATTTGTAACTGTGACTGCAGGCCGAGCTGCAATAACAGCCGTAGCTACAACCTCTGCAGAGACACCGAGCCGGAATATTTGTTCAACACTAACAGACAGATTTTTTTACTGAGTCACAGAGTCAACAGTATCTTCACAGAGATCCCATCACAAAGCCAGCAACTTCCTTTCCGCTCGCTGCAACACAAAACGGCCTTTCACAAAGAGGTGGGGGAGGAGGGGGGAG